>JAMZEH010000059.1:1237500-1280000 GCA_024699665.1 Ostrea denselamellosa
AAACGTAGATGTAGAAATGTGAAATGTTAAACGTAAATGTAGAAATGTTAAACGTAAATGCAGAAATGTTAAACTTAAATGTAGAACTGTTAAACTTATATGTAGAAATGTTAAATGTAACTTGACAATTGCAGTAATTATCTATTTAGAGTTAGATATAACATAGAGTAATCAAATATAATATCTAACGCTGTTGTTTACTAGGTAGAATTTATGGACAATAAAACGTGCTTTCATAAAATCCTAAAATAGATTGCTGTAAGTTTCTAATGCGTGTGATTTAGGCACCAGTATGCTATGAAATAAAAGTGTTCTCGATATATTTGATTGCGCTGTCGTTTTAAATGTAGCAACTTTTTTTGAGAAATGCCTCGTCTTAATGATGCTCAACGCAACAACGCAATGGATGCGTGAAAAATTCTCAACGGAACGTAAAACAAACAATCATTCATTACATGGACAAGTGCGAAAACGTCAACGCATATTTCAAAAATATTATTGATATCAATATTGTTGATATCATTGTCAAATCATCTAAAAAAAAAAACCTACCATATGTTTAAAAGATTCTATGCAAGAAGGTTGAAGAAGTCACTGACAGAGTAGAGTCACTTAATGTCAGGAATATCTCGTACAGTACACGTGGACATATTAATGTATAACTTAAAGAACACCTACATCAAGGTTAGCTTCATCACTTCATATTTCTACAGGAAATTAGGCATATGAATAGTATTTAATTGCAGTGTGGGCAAAAAGAGTTCTTGACAGGTTTTTGAGCAATGCTACTTTTAGTATCTGTTTCTGGGTACCAATTTTTACCCCAAATTCTGAAATTTCACATATTTCTTGTTATGTAGTTATACTTAAGCATATTATTGTTATCTATTTCATATTCTGCATACATTCAGAAAAAAAAGAAATTATAAAAATTCCATCAAATTATTTTTTCAATAAAATTTGGAATGATATTTACGCCATCAATCTAAAGGGTGACTGGTTCACCCACCCAAGACTGAAAGTGGCATCTATTGTGTTCGTCGTATTGATGATTATTGTAAACTCCTTTCTGTTTATTCATTGCAATCAACAGTCCTATGGTACCATTTCCAAAACCAAAATAAAGACACAATAAATAAAAATCCCATCTTTTGATTCCGCACTTACACTGATAGATTTCAGAGGAAGTTGGAAGATGCACCCCCAGCCCCCTCATCGCCTCTAAAATTGTCAAAAATATTAATTTCATTATATAAAGAATAAATTTTGATGGTCAGATTATTGATGCAACTTCTTGCGTTAGAAACCTGGGAGTGCTCTTTGATCGGACTCTGACTTTGGATGACCATATTAGTTCAATTTCAAAACAGTGTTTCTACCAACTTCGAAATATTGGTCGAATTCGTAAACTCATTTCGGAAAATGCTTGCAAAACGCTAGTGTGTTCCCTTGTCACATCAAGGCTTGATTATGGGAACGCATTGCTGTATGGTTCGAGTTCGGGCTCCCTGTCAAAGCTACAGAGAATTCAAAATACAGCTGCCAGAATAATAACAAGAACCAAGAAACATGATCATATCACTCCGGTGCTGATTGGTCTTCATTGGCTACCAGTGGAATTTCGAATTCAATACAAACTTGTTTTGACTGTCTTCAAGGCGTTGCAAGAGAAGTCACCAGCATACATTCAGAACCTTGTTGATGCATATATTCCATCGAGATCGCTTCGATCAGAGAATTCGAAATTTCTGGTGACGCCCAAGGCACGTACCAAATTTTATGGAAATCGGCGTTTCGATGTCAGTGCAGCTGCACTGTGGAACAGACTGCCAGCCGTTTTAAGGCTCGAAGACAACCTGGCCAGTTTTAAAAAGTTACTTAAGACGCATATTTTTAAATTAGCTTTTTTAACTGACCCTTTCATCAATTTAATATTTAGATCTTAATCTGTGCTGAACATGTTTTTCGAATATTTTAATCACTGTTTAACCCATTCTATATCTAAACCCCCTTTTATATTTTGTATGCCCATATTATTTTCAATTAATTTTAGTTGTGTATATTCATTGTGCAGTTTCAAATAATTATGTAAAGCGCTTTAGAGTAATTTAATTATATTTAGCGCTATATAAATGTTATAATAATAATAATAATAATAAAGACTTGTAGAATCAAACAAATAGAGAAGATTTCTCCATACTGGGAAGGGAACAACACATTGCAGCCACCCAATTCATACTGATCTAGCCTTTCGAAGACCTCGGGTGTCCAGTGTCCATGATCCATGCATCAACGAAAACTCTTCTCTAGACATGAAGCCTTTTTACAGTTTTAAATAAGTATCAATAAAAGCAAACATTACTCTCAAATATACGTAAAGCAGCACTCACTCTCCACTAGATTTTGCTGTAAGGGCTTAGTCCGGGGCCAACTGGGGTCCTAAAGATGCCCCCAGACCCCTTTCCTCTGACAGTTGCAGCTTATTTCTGACAGTTACAGCTTATTTCTGACAGTTGCAGCTTATTTCTGACAGTTGCAGCTTATCTCTGTCAGTTGCAGCTTATTTCAATAGTTTTGAAAACTTGTTTTGTGATTTTGTTCTACTGGAGACAAATTCTAATACTTTCAAATGAGGGAATAAAGTGATATATTACTACGCGGTTGACTCCACTGAAGATATAGACCCTGATGCACATAATTCAAGTTCTCCAGACCACAATATAGCATGTTACAACTGTAAGTAAGAATAAGTAAGAAGGAGTGAGGTGATTCCATGACTCGCATGTTTCATAACTAAAGAAAATGGACAAGTAGCGCAAATCTTCAAATCCATCGACTTCTAACTGCTGACAAGAGTCCATCCGTAATATACAAGTATTTTATTTTTAAATCGAATGTACTAAAATTAAAGTAATTTTTTATGAACTATTTCGGATGTAAATGTTTGTTTTGACCACAATGAAATAATTCAAGTTTGCACACGGTCTCCCTATCTATTCTAATATAAGTTTTCAAAGTTCATATCTATATAAATTTTGATTTTAAAGTTCATATCGTATGTACTTTATTTTTTTATGTTGTAGACAAATAATTTAATGTGCCTTAGACCTATGACGTCACAGAATTATTTTACGATGAGTATAACTTTGAATTTTCTTAAATGCACGAATTTATTTTAAAAGTATGAGGAAATATTTACAGGGTACAATTTGCATTTAGCGTATTTAAAGTACGAACGAAATAGCGTATCCAATAGACCATTTTCGAGTTACTGTATTCCGGCGGTATTTTAACATTTACTTTGTACTTGAGTCACGTGATTTTTGTAAAATTGAGGGGCGCATCACTTTCGGTAAAATTATTTTTGTTAAAAACGAGTTCGTCTGCTGCGATATGCCCAAGTTCTGTTGTGTTGTGGAAGGATGTACGTCAGATACGAGGAAGAAGGGGAGATATAGGTTCATGGCAGATGTGAAATTCTTTACATTTCCCACATCTAAACAGCCCCAACTGCAGAAAACGGGTTTAAGTGTTAATGCAACGTGACTACATCCGTTCACGTCATGACAGATTATGCTCCAGACATTTTGTAGATTGTGAACCAGCACCACGTCTTCTTTACCCCCCAAGCTTCTTCGATATAACAACTAAATTTTTTGCAGGGAACCCGGTGATCGCCATCTAGTTAGATAAGATTAATCAATCACCAGAATGATGACGTCATCGAAATTGGAGATGCACCGTTCCTTGATACACTTGTTTGTTTTGTTTTTAACATATTTTATTGAATAATCCAATGGATTGGAGACAAGTTCTTACAACTTACTGGCTTCTCTCCTCTTGATACACCTAAATTCAATTCCGCTGCAAGTTGACATAGTCTTAACATGTTATCTTTTCTATAAAAATGACGTGTAACTCCTCAATCCAGTAAACACCGCTGTAATTCTGGTACTTTAAACCTTTCGAAATTAATGTTGAAAACCGGATGAAGGGTGAGTTCTAATATATATGAGATTTCTGTATGTACATGTACTGATGAGCCACTTTTGTCATGCTTCCAGAGGATTGGATACAAATTCTAGTAAGTTACTAGTTCCTCTCCTTAAATATATAAATAATTATCATGCAAAGAAATCATTACAAAGTAAATCTATATACGTGTTGTATAAGTGAAATTCGTTATATAAACTATTTAAATCTAAAAAAAAATTAATCGATGTTTGTGGACAGCATAAAGGTCGATGTTCAGCTCTTTGGACATATTTTGTATTGCCCCAAAGTGAAAGGTGTGTATCTATAATGGTCAAGTTAAGTCTGAATCGGTTATTAGAGAGACGAAATAGTCTGTAAAAAAGATTTTGAACACCAGAATTCTTGCAAGTTACATCAAAACAAAGGTATGTATTGTCCTGTTTTCCACAGGAACATGAAGGATAATCAATAATATTTTATCTAAATAATCATAATTTAGCGTTAAATTTATATTCAGTGTGAATATTATATCAACGTCTTGTAGTTATATTATATTTGAAAATTATATATATATATATATATATATATATATATATATATATATATATCATAAGCATGCACAAATTTCGGTTACGAAGAATTAAATGCAATATGCGCGTGCTATTGATTACTTCAATCATCTTAGGGACCTCCGTGGCCGAGTGGTTAAAGCATTGCGCTCAAAATCACAAGGCCTTTCACCTCTAGACGGCGCGGGTTCAATTCTCGCTCGCGTCGATATATGTAAGAAAGTTTGCCAGTTTACTATCGGAAGGTCGGTGGTCTCTTACATTGTATCTGGGTTTTATCTCCACCAATAAAAACTGGACGCCACAAGATACCTGAAAAATTGTTGAGTGTGGCGAAAAACAGCAAACTCTCTCTCTCTCTCTCTCTCTCTCTCTCTCTCTCTCTCTCTCTCTCTCTCTCTCTCATTTTCGTATGATAAGTATATGTTATTATCCATGGTTAACATATTCTGATTTAAAATTAGGTTGTACTTTTACTTATTTATTTTACTAGCATTTAGATGAATGTTTTAAACGAATTCTTGGCCTAATGTTGAACAATGATGTGAGGTTCTAACGCTCCTTTAACTACTTTAAACTTGAGAAGTTTTTTTTACCCGTGAACTGGATTTCGTCATAAATGCCTGTAGAACGTAAAACAAAGAATCAATCGATCAATCTTCACGAACAGTGCACAGTAGGAGTGTTTTAGGTGTTCGACTCCATGTCTTACCATTGACTTATACTGACACGCTGGTTTGCAGAAACACTTTTAAATAAACAGGACAGGTAAAAGATTTCTGCTATTTCTACAAAAATCTAATGGATTACGTCTTAATACAAATAAAGGGGCGCGATTTTGACAGAAGTTGTGGAAGGAGTTGCCTCTGAACGTGCTATTCACACGCACGATATATAAAATACCCATGTCCTTCAAAAAGCCTTCTGCACTGTTACTCATATCATCGACAAAGAGGAAAGCGTTTCTTTCTATGTCCATATTTGGAAACTGGGGGGGGGGGGGGGGGGGATAGAAAAACTTTATTTTAGTATATGTCTGGATCATCAATTACAACTGCATTGGCTTAACAAACAAGACTGTTCATTTACATACGTCCTCATTATCGCATGTGAGCTGTTCCTTATGCGTTTGGGTTGTTAGATTCCCCTCACATGCTCGAATGAAATCGTCATTATCACTTAACTTTGATAATCTAATCTTTCTAATTGGATGAGATCCAACAAACTGAAAAAACAAAGAAAGAAATTGGAATGTTATATTCACTCTCACGTGGGACTATTCAGTAATGTAATGAAATTTCAATGCGAAAAAAACATTGACCTCGTCTTGGCGTCGGTCCATACTATATTTCTTTATATATCATATAAAACTAGGATGAAAGGACAAAGGATGAACTGACATGATTATTTCTATATACCACAGGTTTTCTAACAAGAACTTTCACGGTACTCATTATTTCTTGCAAGTTCGGGAGGAGAGAGGTTTAAAGATACTTGAACAATGAATTGGAAGATAAACATAGTCCCTACCCTGGCGCCTGAATCAATGATCCAGGAGCCACGAATTTTACAATTATCGTAAAGACTTCCACTCCACGCTCATTAAAACGTTCGCATCATTATCATCAGTAGTTAAGGTTTTCAGGTATGCAAAGCACGTTTTTACATGATCCAAGTAGCCGTACCCTGGGATCGTAGTCCTCAAGTAATGAATTTCATAATATAAGACGGAGGATGTACAACTCGGTGGTAATTGATGACTTACAAATGTAGCAAAAACTCGTACCAAAGTACCGCCATTGTCACCAGTATACTCTGCTAACCATTTTGACCTCATGGTTGACGTAATTTATTCTTCAACAACCTAACCCCCCTCAGTCAGAGATCCTGTTACAATACCTAAAGATTGATTGATTATATATTGGTTAACGCCCCGCTCGAGAATCTTTCACTCATGTGGAGACGTCACCATTGCCGGTGAAGGGCTGCAAAATTTAGGCCTATGCTCGGCGCTTATGGCCTTTGAGTAGGGAGGGATCTTTAACGTGCCACACCTGCTGTGACACGGGGCCTGGATCCGGTCTCATCCGAAGGACCGCCCCATTTAATGGCCTCTTACGACAAGCAAGGGGTACTGAGGATCTATTCTAACAACCCGGATCCCCACGGGGTCAATACTTATAGAAATGATATACACAATGTATGTAAAACATTGATAGGACTCTTATTTGACGGATATCCAACATTATTGTAAGATTGTCATATCAGAGTAGCTTCCCTTTGTTTATCTTTTTTTTTTCCACAATGAAGTGAGGTTGTATGGGAAGACAGTATTTAATATGAAAATTTTATTAGCTTTCGTATTAGAGATAAAGAACATTCAGTACTTAATTTTGTTAGAATGCATAAAATAGTCTGAATGTTTTAATGTCAAACTAGATCTCTGAATTGAAAATAGACCATCTTTACCAGATCAGAGAAACACAAATCATCATAATAATAAAAAAAAAAAAACAAACAAACAAAAACAAAAAAAAACCAAAAAAACAAAACCCCGAGAATGGCTCCATGAGAATGAAATACAATAACTTAACAGTTTATATAATTCTTTGTAATAAGGGGTTTTTTTTTTTTCTCTTTCTTTTCAGCTAAATTCTTCGTTGAAATCTGAAACGACCAGCTGCCGTTGTTAATCCGGGACTGTTACGATCTCTCGGGGTTAAAGGGTACATATACACTGGTCTGACATCGCTACAGAATTCAATACATGTGTGCGTGTGACGTAGAAAATATTTCTCTATCTATTACAATAATGAGCTATCTATTACAATAATGAGATTGCTTTATTTGGCAGGTGTCCGATCACTATGATACATGTTTATGCGTCTGTACGATTTTAAATCATAGTCTATCAAATTGTAGTTACATATATTATGATAATATCAATGTTTCTGAAAAAGGAAAAAAATGTTAATATACTGTATCTTGTTTATTACATATCCTTCTTTCTTTTAGTCTTTATGCATCATTACTAAAACTTGTGCGTAAAAAAAAAAATGAAAATGATACAATAAATACTTTTCTATATATCCCATATCATCCTCGACCAAAACCAGTCCTCGGCCGTTTTCTTCCCTAGGGCTGAAGTAGAAAGGGTTAACATGTAAATCATTCTCCGGGCTTTCTTCATACAGCTGTTATGTACATGTACTATTACTCTACAGACAATACGCACTGTGAAGATTTTTGTTTTCGGTATTTTTATTTTCTACATACATGTAAGTGAATCTTAGGTTTCTTAGTTGTTATAAGTTTTACAGAACGTCACCACTTTAGGGATCAAACAACTGTCCTAAATTTAAATCACAAACACATATCTTCTACATGGTACTCTTCCGAGAAAAATATTTTGAAAAACTAGCTTTAAGTGTGTAATAGAATATCACACAATGGAATGCGTATCAAATGATCAGTTCCAAAGGAAAAAAATTAAAAATGGATAATAAAGGAACTTCCCGAATTTTTCCTCCAGACCTCAATTATGAAATTACAGGTAGACTGGAAATCCAACGGGATCAAAATAGAAAGGGCGGTAGCATTCAACTAAAAGTGTCCAGTGTTTTATTATGAAAACCATTCATTAAGAGAAGATTTAAGAAATTCAATTCACAAAGGAATAATATCGAGACTTATCTAGATTGTGTAATCATGGTTTTTCTCTTTTTCTTTATCTACCCAGGAGTGGGACTTCATATCTGAAATACACACTAACTACATGTGCATGTTACACAGCTAAAACGAAGCAGCAACAGCGATGACAAATTCGTAATTTTGTACATCTCCCATTCATTTTAAGATTGTTAGACTTAAAAACTATAATCCTGAAATCTTATTACGAAGATTGTTTTAGTAATAAATCATACGACCTCTACTCATGATTTATTCATGTAATGAAATACTGCATAGTTAAATTTATTTTTTAATAAAATGATTATCTATATCTATTATATAACGTATACATAAGGATAACTGGCATTGACCAGGGTATAAATTGTTTTTCAATTTATTTTGTATTCATTTATTATAAAGATGTGTACCTACAGAGTTCACCCCATTTACAATCAGAATATGTAATTTATCAAAACATAAGGCTCTTACAATAAAATATTCTGGAATGTTTGCATTTCCTGGTTTGTTTGTTTGTTTTTTTTTTGTTTTTGTTTTTTGGTTTGTTTTTTTTTTTAAGAATCTGAATCTGAGTCACATGATGTTGATATAGAAAACACAGGTCGGACTCAGAACATTTTCAAAAGGGAGTTTTTGACCCAACTATGTATCTTTTCCATCCAAAAGTTTGTGGGTGGTTGAAGAGCTCAAAATGACAATCTTATATACATTTATTTATTTTAAAAATTATATATTGTTTATACTAAAACATTTGTGGTACTTTAACTTAAAAGTTAATGACCTATCTATAGGAGAAAGGCATTCACGAATGTGACGTAAAACAAAATAAATTGAGCCACTTATGCTACCATGAAAACGAAAAATCAAAAATGTTGCGAAAATTCATGGGTTTCATTACATTTTCTGATTGAGATATATGTGCCCTCCGACATACATGTACTTTGTCTATTTTTCTGACTTCTGAGATTTTTTAGGTTTGAGGTTATGTCAATCTTTGCATTGCTAATTAAACACACACACACACACACACACACACACACACAGATATATATATATATATATATATATATATATATATATATATATCACACACACACACACAGATATATATATATATATATATATATATATATATATATATATATATATATATATCTGTGTGTGTGTGTGTGTGTGTGTGTGTGTGTGTGTGTGTGTGTGTGTGTGTGTGTGTGTTGAAACTTGAAAGAATTGTAAATTAATATATATTAATACCATCACCACACACATAATTTCCAGTAGTTTAGCATACATGTACACTACATTACTGTACACTATAAACATGTACACTACATTACTGTACACTATAAACATGTACATTATATTACTGTACACTATAAACATGTACATTATATTACTGTACACTATAAACATGTACACTATATTACTGTACACTATAAACATGTACACTACATTACTGTACACTATAAACATGTACATTATATTACTGTACACTATAAACATGTACACTATATTACTGTACACTATAAACATGTACACTATATTACTGTACACTATAAACATGTACATTATATTACTGTACACTATAAACATGTACACTATATTACTGTACACTATAAACATGTACATTATATTACTGTACACTATAAACATGTACACTATATCACTGTACACTATAAACATGTACATTATATTACTGTACACTATAAACATGTACATTATATCACTGTACACTATAAACATGTACACTATATTACTCTACACTATAAAAATGTACACTACATTACTGTACATTATAAACATGTACATTATATTACTGTACACTATAAACATGTACACTATATCACTGTACACTATAAACATGTACATTATATTACTGTACATTATAAACATGTACATTATATTACTGTACACTATAAACATGTACATTATATTACTGTACATTATAAACATGTACATTATATTACTGTACACTATAAACATGTACACTATATGACTGTACATTATAAACATGTACATTATATTACTGTACACTATAAACATGTACACTACATTACTGTACACTATAAACATGTACATTATATTACTGTACACTATAAACATGTACACTACATTACTGTACACTATAAACATGTACATTATATTACTGTACACTATAAACATGTACACTATATCACTGTACACTGTAAACATGTACACTATATTACTGTACATTATAAACATGTACACTATATTACTGTACATTATATCACTGTACACTATAAACATGTACACTATATCACTGTACACTATAAACATGTACATTATATTAATGTACACTATAAACATGTACATTATATCACTGTACACTATAAACATGTACACTATATGACTGTACATTATAAACTTGTACACTATATTACTGTACACTATAAACATGTACAATATATGACTGTATACTAGAAACATGTACAATATATGACTGTATACTATAAACATGTACACTATATTACTGTACACTATAAACATGTACATTATATTACTGTACACTATAAACATGTACATTATATTACTGTACACTATAAACATGTACACTACATTACTGTACACTATAAACATGTAAACTACATTACTGTACACTATAAACATGTACATTATATTACTGTACACTATAAACATGTACACTACATTACTGTACACTATAAACATGTACATTATATTACTGTACACTATAAACATGTACCCTATATGACTGTACACTATAAAGATGTACATTATATGACTGTACATTATAAACATGTACATTATATTACTGTACACTATAAACATGTACATTATATGACTGTACATTATAAACATGTACATTATATTACTGTACACTATAAACATGTACACTACATTACTGTACACTATAAACATGTACATTATATTACTGTACAATATAAACATGTACACTACATTACTGTACACTATAAAAATGTACACTATATGACTGTACGCTGTAAACATGTACACTACATTACTGTACACTATAAACATGTACACTATATTACTGTACGCTATAAACATGTACATTATATTACTGTACACTATAAACATGTACACTATATTACTGTACACTATAAACATGTACATTATATTACTGTACACTATAAACATGTACATTATATTACTGTACACTATAAACATGTACATTATATTACTGTACACTATAAACATGTACATTATATTACTGTACAATATAAACATGTACACTATATTACTGTACACTATAAACATGTACACTATATTACTGTACAATATAAACATGTACATTATATTACTGTACACTATAAACATGTACATTATATTACTGTACACTATAAACATGTACATTATATTACTGTACACTATAAACATGTACATTATATTACTGTACAATATAAACATGTACACTATATTACTGTACACTATAAACATGTACACTATATTACTGTACACTATAAACATGTACATTATATGACTGTACACTATAAACATGTACACTATATTACTGTACAATATAAACATGTACACTATATTACTGTACACTATAAACATGTACACTATATTACTGTATATTATTGAATTAAATGTACTAGGATAGAGCTGTTGATCAGACTTATTACTGCAGTCGCTCTCCATCGCCTGTATCTATTGCAGCTAGTTTGAAATTTAGTGCAATCTTTCGAGTGTAATAATAATTTAGCGTCTGATGATTTTCATGATTTAACAATTGTGCTTTCAAAGACAAAGGCAGTATTCTACTTTAATTCAGGTTTTAGAACAAATGGAGGGAATTTCACTTTTATTATAACCTTTTATTGAAATTCACCTTAATTACAATTATGATAGATGTCGATTAAATCCGTTGTTCTCTTTATCCCTCTAATCCTGTCTATAGTCACTATTGTAAAAGGACTGCTGAAATTCCTTTGTTAGCAGTGAAAACGTGTTCACATACTCAAATCCCGACAGCGGTCACGTGAAGTGACCAATGAAGTACGTACAGAGAAATGATCACACAGGTAAATATTGGATCCATCGACTTTGAAATTATACGTATATATCATAATATATGAATGATTTATCACAACACCTTTTATGTACCAAAACAACGATCTCGATTTTATGTCTTTTTTACTTGGAATGTATATGTAGACTTCATTATCTGAGGCGCGGATTCAAGGTTAGCAAGGAGCGTCTCGAGGTATAGTTTTGTTGTAGTTTCGTTGTCAGCAACGAAACGGGACCCCTCGTGTTTTCTGTTCTTTACCATTCAAACATAGAAACGAGAGATGAGTACCCAGCTTTTATAAATATTTTGAAATATCTGACTAAGTGCTAAAGATTTATGAATTATGCTGAAATCTTCTAACTTATATACATTCGTGAATTTCACCCTCATCAATTTTTTTCAAATGAGCATCTACGTTCCAATAAAGAATCGACCGAAAATTAGGCTGATATTTAATTACTTTGTAAAACTGTTGTTACTAAATTAATAATTCTAATAAATCTCAAATATATTCTTTGCATAGGTTTGTAATTGTAAAATTCAGTGACTGAGAAATTATACATGCATTGTAACGGGGATCGTTTGGATCGCCAATAAATTCCATCGTTCCACTGAATATCTAACTGTCTAATTTTTAAGACGAATTTATCGATTTCTTGGGAAAAAATAATTTACTTCCTGTATTTCAATAGTTTTGAGAGAGTTTAAAATTCCGGGTGTTTAATTACGAAATGTGGAATGAAAATATATTGCCGATATAATATTGCTGATAATTTTAATAATTACGCCAAACATATCTTGAACTTTTACAGAAATATCAATCATTTTATGAATGTACAAGTCTATCTCTAGGTAGTGATTTGAAGTAATAGACTTTCTTAAAATACGGACTTAGTTAAATTGTTACATTCCCTTCCATTTCAAACTTCTACATAAAACAATACAGAAGTCGTTACTTTGAAGCATTGTCATGTTCAAAGTTGCCTGGCTTCTGCAGTAATATTGTAATTTGTATTTTAGCAAAACAGTGCAGTTCGATGGTTGTTGACGTAGGTAGAAAATGTGAACTTTTCATTTTTTTTCACGAGACTAAATACGATAGCGGCTTTATTTGTCTGTAATAATCCACGTTTATGTCATTGTTTAAAACTCAGTCCGCTCGACGGCACAATTTCCCGATATTTGTTTAATGAACTGTAATCATTTGCTCCTATTTGATTCTTTTAATTTTTATTTAAAGTCAAAAGAGAGATACTACTCCGTTCAGTTCGGGGTTTTTTTCTTAATCATTCATACATAAAATGGTAAATGATATACAATGAATATTGAAAAAATGAATATTAATGAAACATAAAGGTCTTATTAGTATTATTTAAGTTGTAAACTTGTTTGTTAATCGTCGTAAAATAAATAAAGTTTAAATTTGAAGGGAAAAAACTTCTATATAAAAAGGTCGGAAGTAAAATTAAAGGCATACATAAATAGATAAGTAACGGGAGACAAGCTCATTCTTTAAAAATACCCATATACCTCTCAAATTTTACCGCCCGCAATCCAAAATGAAACTACGTATACAATAGAAATCCTACGGGATCAAAATAGTACTGGGCGGGGGGCATTTATCTTAAATTGTTCAGTACTTCAAAACCATTCATTAAGAGAAGATTAATGCTTACAATATTCAAAATATTGTGTCAATGTCCAGACATTGTGAAATCACGGTTTTACTGGTCCTCATATTTCTGAGAGAAAAATACAATTGTCAAAAGCGTCAGGTTTCTGGACAGTGAAAACTTGGTATTCGGCTGGTTATATATTTTTCGTTATTTCCCAAATATTAGTTATACTTATCTTAAAATTTGATCATTTCATACAGTAATCCCCTTTAAGTTTAACAGTAATGGAATTAGAAATCGTAATTATATATATATATATATATATATATATATATATATATATATATTCCAAAGAGATTGGTTTTTTTAATTTGAACTTATTTATCTACTAATGTTATAATGAAACATTGCATGAAGTTAATGTTTTACGAAATTGACGTCTCAATGTGTTTTCATGACATGTAAAAAGTAGATAACAGAGGAGGGAAAATACGGATTTAACTTCTTTTCTTTTTTTTAACACAGAATAACAGTATTTTGAGAGGGGTATAGATGTTCATAAATAATACTCGACGCATTTAATCTCAACAATATTTCAATAACACTATTTCACGTAGAACAACGATTAGGAAAAAACCAGTAACTTTGATGCATTGACCAAATATATCAATTGTCTTCCTAAAACTTTAGGGTATTGTCAGTAATTTCAGTCATTCTATGAATGTACAAGTCCGTCTTTAGAGCGTCTCTTGAATTTGATAGACTTTTATAAAATACGGCTGTTGCTGGAATCGCTAAATTCACTTTTGATTCAACATTATAATTTTAAAAACTTGATATTTTGTATGAAGTGTCACTTCCAATATGGTCTGACCTTTGCAGTCTTGTTGCATTTTGTATTTTGGCAGAGCACCTGTTAACGCACTGCCATTGAACGACTGTCTGCACAGGACGAGAAAGCGAATTTTCATTTTTCTTTGAAAGGACTATATATGATATGGGCTCTATTTGTCCGTCACAATCGTATATTCATGCGTGGTCCGCTTTACCTCGGAGTGGCATATTTCCATATTTTGTGAATAAACTAACCATTTTTGCATATCCGAATTTTAATTTGTATTTCAAGTTTGTAGTTGACTGCTGTAAAATGGCAAGAATATTACCAAAAACCGGCGTAAAACCATTATATATATATATATATATATATATATATATATATATATATATATATATACACCACAAAGCCGATTGAGTATACATTTGATTAGTTTCTTCAATTCTCAGGAGTATACTCCTGAAGAATTGAAGAAACTAGTCGAAAACATACTAAATCGGCTTTGTGATATTTTTATTATACTACTACTTGAGTTATATATATATATATATATATGTGTGTGTGTGTGTGTGTGTGTGTGTGTGTGTGTGTGTGTGTGTGTGTGATATACCATTTGATAGATGTTGCGAATTTCAATCACAATAGAAATTGTACATTTAATGGGATACTTTCAAAATTAAGATAGCGATTTATCCGATTACATATAAGATAAACAAAACGAGTAAAAATATAAAAAAAAAAAAAAAATCAATCAGCACGATTGTAGGCAAATTCAGCAAACTAGAACAGAAACTGGACATCAATCAGAAAAGAGAACGCCAGATTAAGAAGCTAAAATTGATTATAAAAATGTCTACAGGGCTTCAAATCCGATCGCCTCCGTTTGGATTATAGAGAGAGAAATTATTATTTTATGAAACTATTTACCAATTCATTAACGTCACTTACTCTACAGAAGAATGAAAATTTCGGATCACATATCATAAAAATCTATTTAACGAAATTAATGGGACGTATAAAAAAAACTTTTCATTTTTCATGCTTATAGCATAGAATAAAATTACACCCTGTCCAACTGTCTTGTAATCGTGAATACAAGATTTAATAATGTTGCAATATTTTTGTTCATTCATGTTTCATTTTACTACGGGGATGAAAGAAACACACAAACCTCATCACCATTTTTCACTAAATTCTTCAAGAACCTGAGAATTGAACCATGTGACACAGTTTCATTTAATTTCTTTGTTTTGTACCAACCGAAATATGTTTTGTTTTTTAACGTATTTATCTATAAAATTTATTTATGAAATATTCAAACAGTAAAATGTCTATCTACTGGTCAGACAGGTAAATAAAGTAAGAATGTATGTAGGGACAAGGAAGAGCGTGCTGGATTGCATTTTCTCCAATTTTACCGCCAGCAATCAAAAATGAAACTACGTATACAATGGAAATCCAACAGATTCAAAATAATAATGGGCGGGGCATTTATCTTAAATTATTCAATGCTTCATTATCAAACCCATTCATTAAGAAAAGTTTGAAGTTTGGAATACACGTAGGAACGGGTATGTGTAAATGTCCAGATATTGTGAAATCATGGTTTTATACGGTGTCCTCATGCTCGGGGTGGGGGACACAACCGTCAAAAGAGTCAGGCTGATGGAGAGAGGACCTGTTAAACAGCAGGAATAAAAACCATATGATATTCCTTTTTTGTTAATTCCCAAATACTAGCTATTCTTATTTAAAAATTTGATCCAAACTTGCAGGTCATCCTTGGTAATTTCATACAGTAATCCCCTATAGATTTGTTTAATATTTCATTTTACTAATGGTTTCAAACAAGCGTCGCTACATTTTTGTCAATGAATTCTACAATATCCGGAGCAATGAACCGTGGAACTCAATGGAAATCCTCCATTGTGTATCTGAACCTCGCGAGAAGTATCTTTATGTTTTATTTTTTAACGCATTTATCTACAAGATTTATCAAATATCCAAACAATGACACGGGCACTGGTCAGGCAGATAAATAAAGAATGTATGTAGGGACAAGGAAGAGCGTGTTGGGTTACATTTTCTCCAAATTTACAATGAGATCAAAATAGTAATGGGCGGAGGCATTTTTTTAAATTGTTGAATGCTTCATTATGAAAACCATTTATTACGAAAACATTGATGTTTACAATACATGAAGGAACGGGTATTTTCTGGATGTCCAAATATTGTGAAAGCACGGTTTTACTGGTCCTCATGTTTCGGGGGGGGGGGGGATACAATTGTCAAAAGCGTCAGGTTTCTGGACTGGTATTCGGCTTCAATAAAAACCAAATGACATGTAAAGACTAAGATAACTAACAGTATTCAATCTCGTAATACATTTCGTTAATTCCCAAATAGTAGCTATGCTTATCTAAAATTTGATGCAAACTTGCAGGCCATTTTCGGTCATTTCATACAGTAATCCCCTTTATGTTTTACAGTAATGGAATTAGACATCGTAATCTTATACATGTCCGTGTATTGCAAAGAGATTTTGTTAAACATGTTTGATTGCGTATGTTGTATTTAATGTTAATTATAGAAATAACTGGAACGTAAATTCTCAAATCTAATATGCTAATTGCATAAAGTTAATGTATTACGAAATTGACGTCTAAATTTGCTTTTGTACATGTAAAAAGTAGGTTACAGAGGGAAAAACCACGCAAATGGAACAGTTTACTTGTTATAACAGAATTTTAAGGGGGGGGGGGGTATATATGTTCATAAATAATCCCCAACGAACCTAATCTCAATTTTATTTCAATAACACCATTTCTTCTAGAAAACGTTAAACAGGAAAACCCAGAAACATCGATGCATCATTTTATGAACGTAAAAGTCCACCTTTAGATCGTCTCTTGAATAGACTTTTTATAAAATACGGCTGTAACTGGAATCACTAAATTCACTTCCAATTCAACATTCTAAATTAAGAAATATACAAACTTGTTATTTTGAATGAATAATCATTTCAAATACTGTCTGACTTTGCAGTCATATTGCATTTTGTATTGTTGGAAAGCTCTTGCAAATGTACTGTCGTTTTAACGGTTGTCCGCATACCACGAAAAAGTGAACTTTTTTTTTGTTGAATGGATAATATATGACAAGTACTCTGTTTGCCCATCAAAATCTTACATTTATGTCATTGTTTTAAGCTTGGCCTAATTTATGGTATAACGACATAATTTGGATTATGGAGAGATAAATTATTACTTTCTGAAACTTGAAATATCCCATCAAACATATTATCAAAAAAATAAATTGGAAAATAACAGCAAATTTTACACTTGTACTTTACTACTTTACGTAAAAGACGCTTAGGAGAAAATAGTCATTCATTTATCAATTCATTAAAGTCAAGTAATCTAGAGAAAAATGAAAATTTAAGATCATATCTAGATCATAAAAACTTATTAACGAAATTAATGTGGAACGTATAAACAACTTTTCATTTTTCATGCTTATAGCATAGAATAAAATTACACCCTGTCCACCTGTCTTGTAATCGGGAATTACAAGATTTAATAATGTTGCAATATTTTTGTTCATTCATGTCTCATTTTACTACAGGGATGCAAGAAACACACAAACCTCATCACCATTTTTCACTAAATTCTTCAACAACCTGAGAATTGAACCATGTGACCAGTTTCATGTAAATTCTTAGCTTTGTATCGACCGAAATATGTTTTGTCTTTTAACTTATCTAAAACTATTCATAAAATATTCAACCAATAAATGTCTGTCCACTGGTCAGACAGGTAAATAAAGTAAGTAAGAATGTATGTAGGGACAAGGAAGAGCGTGTTGGATTGCATTTTCTCGAATTTTACCGCCAGCAATCAAAAATGAAACTAGAGATACAATAAAAATCCAACGAGATCAAAATAGTAATGGGCGGAGGCATTTTTTTTAATTGTTGAATGCTTCATTATGAAAACCATTTATCAAGAGAAGATTGATATTTACAATACTCAGAGGAACGGGTATTTTCTAGATGTCCAAATATTGTGAAATCATGGTTTTACTGTGTCCTCATGTTTTTGGGGCGAAACACAATTGTCAAAAGCAGAGTGAATACCCGGTATTCGGTTTGAATAAGAACTAAATTATATATTTTTTGTTCACACTAAAGATCCCTCCCTGCTCAAAGGCCATAAGCGCCGAGCATAGGCCGAAATTTTGCAGCCCTTCTCCGGCAGTGGTGACATCTCTATATGAGTGAAAGATTCTCGAGAGGGACGTTAAACAATATATAATCAATACCTACTTTTTACATGTGATGAATACAGATTTAAACGTCAATTTCGTACAACATTATCGTTATGGAGTGTTTGATTATAATATTAGTACATCTCAAGATGTAAGAACTTGCGTTCAAATTACTTCCTATAATTATTATAAATATGCAATAAAAAATGTTCAGATCAATATTCTTGCAGTACATATATTAATACGATTTTTGGGTCCATTACTGTTGGACTTAAACGGAATTGCATGAAATTACAACTTTGAGCATCATTTGTAAGTTTGCGTCAAATTCTTAGATACGTGTAATTATTATGTGGGAACTAACAACACACCTGCTGTGACACGGGACCTCGGTTTTTGCGGTCTCATCCGAAGGACCGACCCCATTCAGTCGCCTCTTACGACAAGCAAGGGGTACTGAGGATCTATTCTAACCCGTATCCCCACGGGGCTAGAAAGTAGATAACAGAGAAACCAAATGGTATGGAACAGTTTATATGGCAATACAAAATTTTGAGGAGGGAATATATATGTTCATAAATAATACTCAACGCATTTAATCTCAATAATACGGTTTCTTGTAGAACGACGCCAAGAAAAAATTATAGCAGACGGCACAATTCGCGGAAGGGGTGTGGCATGTGACAGTTCATCAAGGTCTCCAGTTCTCTCTGGACTAACGCATTACTTTACAATGCCTTATATAAAATTCAATGGGAAACATTAAAAGTTATATAAAAGTTTATAGGCTTACACACAGGAAACATCAGCAAAACAAGTAAAAGTGAAAAATCAACACGACTGTAGACAAATTCAGCAAACTAGAAAACGAAGTAGTAATGAATTAGGGAAAAAGCTAGATTAAGAATTTTCTAAATTTAATTCATAAAACTGGAAAGTCCTTCAGATCAGATCGCCTCAAGCTTCATTGTAGAGGGAGAAATAAACTTTATATTGTACTTGACGGATTTTCTCCCCAAAACAAACAAAAAAAAAACAAAAACAAACAAACAAAAAACAAATACAAAAAAAAAAAACACCCCCCCCAAAAAAAAACAGAAACAAAACTAACAAACAAACAAACACAAAAAAAAAACAGAAACAAAATATCAAAAACAAAACAAAAAAGACACACGAAACATTTTATGTAGAATATTCGAAATAACAGCAATTATAAATGAGCTTTCAGTGAAACTTTGAACAAATTAGTCATTTATTTATCATTTCATTCATGTCATGTAATATAGAAGAGAAAGAAAATTTCAGATCATACCCAGAACATAAAAACACATGTAACAAAATTAATGTGATACAAGCCAAACATCAGAATTGGGCGGAGACGATGAACCCGGGTGGAGTCGCCGCGACTGTAGATCTTGGTGGTTATTCTTCATGTAACATTAGTAAAATTTTGCCATCCAATTATCTTCCTATCATTAATAAAAATTCATTTAAAAATATTGAGATGTGTTTAAATATTTCATTTTACTAATGGAATCAAACAAACCTCACTGCATTTTTTTTTCAATAAATTCAACAATAACCCGAGTATTGAACCATGTGACCCAATTTAAATACTTAATTGTGTATTGAGAAGCACTTGATTGTTATGTTTAAAAACGTATTTATCTATAAAATTTATTGATAAAATAGTCAAACAATTAAATGCCTATCCACTGGTCAGACAGGTAAATAAAGTAAGAATGTATGTAGGGACAAGGAAGAGCGTGTTGGATTGCATTTTCTCGAATTTTACCGCCAGCAATCAAAAATGAAACTAGAGATACAATGGAAATCCAACGAGATCAAAATAGTAATGGGCGGAAGCATTTTTTTAATTGTTGAATGCTTCATTATGAAAACCATTTATTAAGAAAAGATTGATGTTTACAATACATGAAGGAACGGGTATTTTCTAAATGTCCAAATATTGTGAAATCATGGTTTTACTGTGTCCTCATGTCTCTGAGGGAAAAACACAATTGTCAAAATCGTCAGGTTGATGCGTAGTAAAGGCCTGGTCTTGAATAAAAACCAAATGATATACTTTTTTGTTAACTCCCAAATAGTAGCTGTACTTACTAAAATTTGATGCAAACTTACAGGTCATCATTGGTAATTTCGTACAGAAATCCCCTTAAGTTTAACAGTAATGGAATCAAAAATCGTAATCAAGTACATATATTGCAAAGATATTGATTTGAACATTTTTTTTTCATTGTGCATGTGTAATGTCATTACAGAAAATAAATAAACGTTAATCAGAAGTGAACATGTTTGTCAACAAATAAATTATCTACAATATTGTGTAACGGCTTTATTCACCCTCCAAACTCGGTACATGTTCTTTTATTTAAAAACAAGTGTTGTTTCTGCAAGAATCCTAATTCAACTCAGTTTTTATTTTCACTTTGAGAAAATTAACTTGGAAGCGGTATTATAGCACCATACACATGCTGTTTGAAATTACTTCCGTCCTTCGACATAAATTGACTATTACAAATGTACTTCTAAAAACATTGAACACAGACTTGGACAAACTAGGTCCTCCAACAATATGTTGGAATTCCCATGGGTACAAATTATGCTCCTTATCAGCTGACCTGTTTTTATATTCTTACGAGAAATGGCAGGGTAGGGTCTCAATGATTTATATTATTTTTGTAAGGAAGTTCAAAATCAAGAGAAGAGATACATAAAGCTACAAAATATATAACTTAACATGCAAGCATCCTCGTGTAGTGCATGGTATTTTTTGTTTTTGTTTTTTTTTGTTTTTTGCAAATTAAGGTCTCTTGGGCGAAGCAGGTATACCAGTAGCAGTGTAAGATGATGTCAAAATCAGCAAAGCCCTTCTTGCTGCGGTTTGACCTTCAGATCCTCGAGATATGAATTTCAGAATTTTGTTAATGACAGAAACTGTTTGTTCGATGTCTTATGAGATATAGAGATTTAAAACAATCTGTCTATTACAATATATGTGATAAAATTAACACCACCACCAGTCAATTTTCACACGTTTGGTATAGTGCACATTTTTAATTTATTCCCCTTATGATTATGTGTATGAATGTCTTGGTGAATTTTTCTTTGCACTGCGATAAAGTTAGTCATATTCTTGTATGGAGTCTCAAATCCATGATAAACGAATTTCTAAATTTTGTTTATGGTGCTATAACAAATTATATTCATACACAGATACACTCTACCACATTTGGTTGAAATAGGTTGAGGGCAAAATCGAAACTGATTTGTACAAAACTTCATGGATAACATGCACACGAAATTCGCGAGATAAACTACGAACTATCTAAATATTATTTTATTTATCATATTCTAATTGTTTTCGTAGGAAATTATTTTTGTGGTCTGCAATATAGATTTTTCATGGATCATTTTTTTTTTAAATTATTCTGTCACGATAAGTGACGGAGCGAAATTTACACATGCATCAAAAGAATATTGTTGCAATATTGAATGAATCCCGGTCCGTATCAAATTGCCATTTCAAATTCTAGAGCATTGTGTAATAAAATCCCCTGATGTCAAATATTGCCCGTATTACAACAAAATCGTTCCGTCATTCGCAGGTACTTGAAACCACGATTAAATCGGATTTTAAAAAGGGTAACTATGACGGGAAACATACAAGGAAGACACTTTTTTTCAAACGTCAAGAAATTGCAATTTCATTGTAATTCATATTCTAGGGGGAGTGTTAACAAAAGAAAAAAAGTGAAAAGTCGGGGAAAATTTAGTAACGTAAAATTTTGCCACAAAATGCAGGATTGATACGTCAAGAGTTGACCAGCTGTGTCATTTAGGATCGTAGCTAAAAGTAAATATCATTGGCTTTCCGCTGGTGACCCGTTATCATGACTCATGGAAAGGGGATTCTTTCAATTTTTGAGCAACCTGCAAATAGATAGAATGTACATCCAAATTGGAGTCAACTATCACGTGCTAAATTCTTTACTTTGAAATTATGTGTCTGTTTGCTTGCCCGTCAGTCCGACTACCCCACTTCCTTTTCCATAATTTTTTTCTTTATTTGGCACGAAACTTGCTGTGTAGCTTTCTGATAAACAAAATATTTCAAACGTCAAACACTTTAAACATTCTTTGCTCGAGAAAATACTAACGGCTGAATTGCCTAGCTTAAGCTTCTTTCTTTAGTATCATGCTCGTCTAGTACCTACTAAATGGTCCCTTGTAGTGTGTAAGTAAAGCTATGAATACTATTTAATGTCAACATGTAACATTTCTAGGACGTGTATTGGATTTTTTTTTTAAATGAAACATGATTTATTTTTAACTAATATCTAAACAGAAACAGTCTTCTCCAAATTCATTGTCTCTTTATTGCAAGGTTATAGACCAGATGATAATTTACCACTATTGTTGTTGACCGCGGTTAGATAAACTAAATCCATGCTCATTGCATTCACATTGCAGCGATTTTTTAATGTTTCCCTGTTACAAAGTTGTGGCTCAGACAAATAAATGAAGATAACGATCAATGATCAATCCCATAATTCCTTTAAAGAATAACTCTGTTTAGTAGAGTCTTTGACCTTGAGTAAATTACTTTGCTTCAATGTCATGATTTACACATTGTCATCAACAACTTTTGTGACTTAAAAGCTTCTAATATTGTTCCTATACAAAGTTATATAGCCTGGAAGAAATACAAAGTGTGTTTGGGGCTCCTATATTAATATCTTGATCATGACCTTGGTTAATATTGCTTCTGCGACATGATCCGGCAAGAAATTTAGTCCCACCTTCGGGCATGTACCCCTTGACCAAAGGGTCATGATTGGACAATTTCTCGCTCAACATGACTGTACACACATTCTGTTTTCTACATGTAGATATCAGAGTTTTGTAAACAACGGGGGTTCTCTAGTATATGCTCCCATCCCTCATCCCTAAAAAAAGGGGGTCATGAACTTCACAATTAATGCACCCTTTACACATAGACGCTTCTTGTCAGTCATATTGATAAAAATTGGCCCAGTGTCATTTGGGAATTAAAAAAAATTTCAAATGAGTGAACGGACAATTTATAACATCGTACAAAACAGTTATTGCAATAGGTCATACTAGTGACCCAGATTATGTGCGCAATTGGGAAAACAACATATGACAAGGTTATCATAGGGCCTCAGAGGCCGGGCAGGCTGCACAGCATCTCTTATCATCTCTTGTGTATAACGAACTGTGAATTGTTAGGCCGTTCTTTACACACTAATTTTGACTACGGATTACTCCGTTTACCTGATCAAGATATAGGGTTCATGGCGGGTGTGACCGGTCGACAGGGGATACTTACTCCTTTAAGGCACTTGATCCCACCTCTGGTATGTCCAGGGTCCGTGTTTGTTCAACTCTTAAATTTTGTATTCTTTATAGGAGATACGAGATTGATCGCTGTTTGTTTTCCTCACCTTTTCATATACTTATTTTGAATATTTGTGACTGTTTGCTTTGTGTATTCTCCTAAAAATATCCCCCAAAATGCAGATGATAATGTACTTTTTTAAAATTAGTTTTAAAAGGTAAACAAATAATTTCTTTTATATTTAGCTAGCTATTTTATGAAATACACAGAAACATCTTTATAAGTATTCAAAGCAAATGTTGATAAGAATGAAGACAAGAATCATTAGTGTAAGCCCTAAAGTCATGGGCCGGGAAAGTTTCGGGGAGTATAAGAACTATTCGTTAGCAAACCAACCAAAGAAATTTCCAAGCTTTACTTGCAGAACATAAAGGTCTTTAGAAATCTATAGATTCTAAGTATAATAATTTAAATCACTATGATGATAACTTTTACTTGCATAGTAAAATAACCGATGTAGCGCTAGCATTAAAAAGATAAGTTGTATATTTTTTTTATTATTTTTTTTTTTCGATCTTGTATTTTGACACCATCGCTATATGTAGACTTCGACGTCTTTGATGAATTTCGCGATAGTATGTGGGTCACATACAATGTACCAGTTTTATGAATTATACCTTTTTTTTTTTTTTTGGTCGTGGCTATAAAAAATAAAATATAAACCTTGTCTAACAAAATAAACAAAAATTTAAAAATCATCATTCTTTATTAGACCACATTCGCAGGAATAGACATCTGTCCCGCAGTTACGCGAGTGACTTTTTTGGATCTTATATCATGAATGAGCCGGCTTGTATAATAAAATACATGCTTTCTTGAAAACGAGGACACAAAACAGTTTCCGTTTCTTTCTTTTCTTGATTACCTACAATATGAAAATATAATCAATTTTATGCGCTCAAACTAAATCTGATTGGCAAAAGTGATACAGTTATTGTCAATGAAAATGACGATGATTACAAAATGTATTGTACGAGCATGCATAGTTTTTTCGTTTGTGTTTAACAGACTTTCGTTTGTGTTTAACAGAACGTAATAGTAAAGTTTACATTATAAAGATTTTAGTATTTTTGAAGGGGTTTCAATGACCAATGAGAATATTATCGACAATGTAAATTAGTTAAAATTTTCTAGACTAGGCTTCAATTTGTTTGGGGGTGGGGTGGGTGGGGGGCACTAATTGCAATGAGAAAAAAGCTATATATTTTTAACTATTGAATTCTAACTTGATCAGTTTGATAAAATTGTGATAAATGTTAACACATGCATTATATGTATAGACATATAAGGTAACTGAACTACCGACCAATATAAAGGGCATCAAGGAAGTATGTAATTGAATATGGGGGTAGCTGAATGTCATAAAACAGACATGTATGTACTGAATGCTTTTGAAACATAATCTGCACTTATAGAGTTTTAAAACTATTATTACTTATGTGTATAATAGAGATGGTGTCATATTTGATATACTTTACAAGAAATACGGCAAGACGTTTAGTTAGAATCCCGTGTACTATAAATTATTTCGTAGGTCAGGCACATGCTTTACAGAAACAATTCATATACAAATTTTGTTACATAATTTACTCTGTCAACTTCATGAACATAAAAATGTTACTTTTAGTAAAATGTATGTAATAGTCTATCCGCAAACCACCATACTGAGCATTTCCAAATACTTTTTCTGATTTGATTTGAGCATATTTTATTGTATATAATATATACAAAAGGATCATAAGCAAATTCGTACAACTTACGAGTTCTCCTTAAAATGAAATAACACACAATTGTCATTGAAAATGGGTATACGGAGAATACAATTATGGAACATGTAGGTATATTCTATAGACAGGCAGAACAATATGAACATCAGCCGAATCTTTTAGTTTTATGAATATGCATTTAAACATAAGAAAACAACAATTATTCAATTCAGTAGATAAGGCATTATCACCCCAAAGTAAAAGACGTGTATCAATAATAAAAAAAAATCATTTAACCATAGCAATCTATCCGTTATTTTATATCTAGCATCTGAATATTTATTACAAATAAAGAAAAACTGATTTGCGTCTTCACACGTGCCACAAGAACATAATGGAAAATCACCAATATTACACACTTTTTCTTCCCCCATTCTTTTCATTCTTTTCGTTATACAGTGTATGCTACATCATTTTCATTATGCCTCTGTCGTAATGGTGCAGTCGTTATATATTGTTTTATATAGTGCTTCATATTTTATTGAGTGAGGATTCGACTAACAGAAATATCCAATAGTGACAATTGAAAATTGTTTATAAAAAAAAAAATAGATAATTTGCTTAATCATTTTATCAAGGAACAAAGTAAGAAATTTAAGATTTGAGATCTGTAACAAAATATCAAGCTGACATTACACAGGACTATATTCTTATGACAATATCAAATATATCAAAACTACTAGATAGTCAGTTATACTTCAGGTTTAACATGCCTAACTAAAAAATCAGTGTATACATATATTTTTGGGTTATTACTAGGCAATTTTAATGCCGGGCTCCAAAGACCCCTTAATACAATCAGTGGAAGTTTTTTTATGCTATCGTAGGGTTAAAAGTGTAGCTTCGTGTAGTTTATTTCATGCTTAATCTAATTCGTTTCTGCATATTAATTACCTAATACTTAAGAACCATGATTTCTATTTAATTAGCAATGTGAAAATTGGTGTTAATAAAGATAATTATAATTACTCGATGCCACTCTAGCTTTCATTTAACAGAATTTCCAATATATATTGACCATCAAAAGCTTAGGGTATGAAAAAAAGAGAGTGAATTTATAAAAGATCTTGAAGATTACTTCACGTAACGTACCACTATTATTTTAAGGTGTCGATATCAGCGTTACATTTTTGAAGAATGGGGTCTCGCTCCAATGTAATTTGAGGAACGCCCATAACCTGTCATGCCTCAGTTAATCTACTTTTTAAAATAAAAATTTAAGGATGTCCGTTCGTTTTACTTCCGCGAGGAAAAGGTGGTAATTCCGACATACTAGTGTATAAAAAAACTAAAGTTTTGCAGAAATTACAAAATCTCTAGTTAGAGCAAACTAAAACGATCACAAAAAGCAAAATAATGGTGAATATGGTAACATAAAGTTTGACTCTGTGAAATTGACAACTAAGAGTTGTAAAATTGAATTTCAGTTAAATATACATGTATTATGTCTATTTCATTGGACACTGATACGTAATATTTGCATGTATTTTCTTTAGATTTTTTCGCTGATTCTCCTATGCTTGGTAATCCAGAACTGGGAATTTTCTTCCGCCGCGAGTTGCAGAGACCCAGAATCTCTCGAGATTGGGAGAATGTTGCTTGGTGCAGAAGAACATCTCACCCTCAGTAATGTTCCCAACAGGTTAGATAAAGGAGTCGATGGGTTACCGACACGTCATGTGATCTGTCATTTAATCATTGTGTTCGCATAATTACTCAATAAATAATATGTATGATTTATTTCCAAACGAATCATTTCACATATTATGATAGAAAATTTTCAGATAAGTAATATTTTTGGCACCTTTCGTATATTTATATCCGAAAGATCGACGGATATTGGCCAATTTTATCATTTTTTGTGCGCCTATTGTGCTTTCAAAATAACATTTAAACAATCAACTTCTCAACATCAAAAATTGTGAATATTTCGATCGGGGTGGGGGGTGGAGTAAACCCTGAAGGAATTTAAAATACTCTGCTTTGCAATTCGAAAATCTTCCGTTCATAGCGACAATTTATTAAGTAACAGCATCTCAGTCTACGAAGGTATTGATGAATCCCATACACGGAACCTTTTTGTTACCGTTGCAGGCAGATACTCGTATTTACACATGTCACAAGGACAAGGCAACAAAATTAACTGTTATGATATCCTTTTCAGAAAGTTCTTAATCTGCCCTTTAAGAAAATATATACTACATTTAAAGGTAAAAAGACTAAAACTACAGAGAAAATGCATGCATTGCATGTTGTTAATTAACTGTAAACACGTTAATTTCTCTGTCATGTAAAGAATAGGGAAAATATTTTCGCCCCGTAGTCTTTCGCACCAACATATGAATGACTTCATCTTAACAGTTTAAAACCCGGTATTGGTCCTGCTTTAAGTTTACACCTTGAAAGCTAGGACAACAATACCTAAATGAAGATGAGAATTTATATATAAATGTATCAAATGTCTTTGTCAATAATATAAACATATTGTAAAATAATATTCAAAGGCTTACCAAAGAGACGGTAAACAGTGTGTAACACGTCTACATTTATCCCTTTAGCTACGTCGAGAAAACAACACACATTAACAGATATGACGTCACGTGTCCTAGTAAAAATGAATTCATGAAAGGCGGGAAATCAAGAACTTCTATTTGCCCAACATATGAAGAAACGGACATCGACGTCAACAGAATTCCCAGGAAAATCGTTCAGCGTCGGTGCAAGTGCGTCAACTGTTTACCAGTCTTTGACAGTTCCATGGGAAGCCGGACGTTTTCCCGGTGTGTGCCCACATTCCAGTACCAGATGGTTCTCCGGAGGGTGGGCTGTCAGGACGGACTGTACGAATATAAACCCGTCATGGAACCTTTCGTTGTGGGGTGTTCATGCAAACTTTTCTTTAAGAAGTAGACCTGCATGATGACGTGACAGTAACAATGAACATAATTGTGATACAAAAGATTTTGTTCCCGTTTGCTCTATGTTGCTTTATTCATCATCTATTTTTGATATTATATATTGACATTTATTTTTTTTTTTTGTTGGTTTATCATTGTGTATCTGTCTCAGAAAATACAGGGTCATATATACAAATAATCCATTATGTTAGTATTTCATTGTATTGCTTTAAATCGCCTAAAATCACTGAAGTTTTTAAAGAACTCCTAAACAATTGAGCTAATCATTTTGTTGTATATCTAGCAGGTCTGTCATGTTTTTTCTTTTATAAATTGATTTGCGATGACCCCACTTCTCGGCTTACCGTGACACTAAAGTAGTTTTAAATATACATTCATATGTATCACACAAAATAAAAACATGAAACGTAGATATGTCAACTTTTGTTTTCTATTACATGTACACGTATATCATTTTATAGATTTGTGGATATAGATTAGTAGCAGAAAAAAAAGAGTTGCTGGGTTTTTTTTAATTTCAATACATAGATATCGGGGTTCAAAAATATCAGTGGTAGGTTGAGCCCATACGTTAAACAGTACATATGCATACTCAAATCCATACAACAACATAATAAAATTTAGAGCGATAAATGTTTTTAAAAAATTGCATTCAAATGATAGAAAAGTGTATCGATCAATCATAACTTTCATAAACCATGAAATTGCCTAATATCGAGATATCACCCATGGAGAGAATTGCAACATTTAAAATGTTTCCACTAGTAAATCAAATTAAAATGGAAATCCGATGAGATCAAACTATCAGGAGGTGATAATAAATATATAAGCATAATCAGTTGTGAACAAACAAAAAATAAAAAATAAAGATTTATTTATATAAATTCTGCAATCGGGATTTCCTCAGCATCCGTATTGTTTAGGTATCAGATGTAAAATCAAAGTTTTTCCACAATTTTTATAATTGTCATTATGGTAATTGGCATTGTAGTAATTAACGAAAAACCTATTTCTATAGAATATATAGCTGGACGATTTATGTGTTTGTACGAAAAAAAGTTAACTCATTTTTTAAAATTTGTTTTTTATTGTGAGTAATTTGCCAAAAGAGTATATTTCTTATAGGATTAAATGAATGTGATTTTTATTTGTATGTTTAAGTTTTTAATATTAGATTTTTATAGAAATGTTAATACTACAGCATTCTATAAATAAATTCAAACGAAAAAATCTATTCAATATACAAACAAAAAATAATGCGGCTATAGAGATTGGTAATCATTTCAAAATACTATGTTTTGGCACACTTTCTTTGCGGAACAAGCCGAGTGCTAACCACGTCACCGCCTTATTCGATAGAGCACACCTCGAGTTATTTTCCGACCAATTTTTAGACCTGTGTACATGAAACTACACATATGATCTAGCATAATGAATTTAGTCTCTTTGTTCCTAATTTCTCTAAACACTCAATGTCAAAACTCCCGAATGCCTTTATTTTTTTTTTCTGACCACGTGTGAAAAAGCGCTCAATGCACACATTAGTAAATACAAAAATAGGCTAACCGAAGATGTGCAAGAGGTAAATTAGTTTAGAATAACTTAAACCTTTCATTTGGGATAAAATCAAGTAGTTTACACTGCATAAGTTACCTGAGTTATATAGGGTTTACGGAGGGTGTGACTGGTCAACAGGGGATGCTTACTCTTCCTCGGCACCCGATCCTACAGTCGCGGTAGCTCAGTGGTTAGAGCGTTCGTTTCGTAACCGGGAGGTCGTGTGTCCATGCTCTGCTCGTGCCATGGTCGCGTCAAACCTAAACCGTAAACATGGGTAGTGATTGCTCAGTTTGATGTCCCGCAATATCTAGAATTTCTGCGATCTAGCCATTCCGCTGATGATAGTTTTGTATCGGGTAATGATGCATTCCCTAAACCATCTATCAAATATATTTTAATAATGACCATGTATTGATGTACAATTTTGTGTTCGACACTTCATGCATGTATCACTAATATTTCATTCATGTAAGAAATAATTTTTATTTTAAACGTTAGCGCTTTATGAATAGTATGCCGGCGTGAAGGTTCATGCCCTCATGTATTTTCAAAACTGATATTTTAGTTTCTACATCACTGACATTCAACTTTCATTTCAATTTCCCAACCATAAAAATAGACGTAGTATATTTATTATGATTTATATGCACATTGTTCACAACAGGATCGTATTCATGAGGAAATTGCTACCAGTACAATTTGTAAAGGTATAGAAGGCAAAAACATTGGAAATGTAAATATTATAGCATGAAATTCAATACAGTATCTCCACTCATAAAATTATTTTTTTCACAAAGCATATAATAAACGAAAACAGTGCTAGTATTATAATATTGTATGCATATTATTGAAATGCCAGAACATTGTCAGTATCAAGAGAGGGAAAACACCTTTGTATGGGGATCAGTTTTCTTTATGATGTGTATTGCAGCTAATGCAAGCGCATGACCAACTCCAGCATCACATGACCGGATCATCGCTTAACCGGAACCAACTACAGCATCACATGACCGGATCATCGCTTAACCGGAACCAACTGCAGCATCGCATGACCGGATCATCGCTTAACCGGAACCAACTGCAGCATCACATGACTGGATCATCGCTTAACCGGAACATCCATTTTTATAGCCGGAGTATTTTTTTTGTCAAAATTGATCTTTTTCAAACTTCAATTGATGACAAAACTATGATAATATCTACGACTAATTCAGCGTATTGAAATCGACATGTTTTGGGCAGTTCATGGTTCATTGCTTCGCTCGCAATATATCATTTTCTCCAATGTATCAATGCTCTGTATTTTAGAAAGGAAAAATGGTTCCAAGATATATTCTTATTTTTCATCGAAGTTCAAAATCCCGGCAAAAGTTGTACATGTACTTGTTTTAATTACCAACGATTGTCAATGCATGGATTGCTGTTTCAAAGCATGACAGACATTTAATAGAATCAAGTACACTATTACTATATCTTATTCTTTCGACGCTTTTTAGAAATTTATTTTCTTTTCGCGAAACTATTTTACAATCTTTGTACAAACGAATTTGGAATTTGAGTCCTGTAATTGACCCATGGTTGTAGTTACCTTTTTTTCATGGTTTCTTTACTAGATTTTCCATACATTTGCATTTCAAAGAAGTACAGCATTAAATGAATTGCAAAAGCATATTTCGACACGTAGATATTTCTTAACACACAGGGAAACTTTTGGGTGATATAAAAGTTGTACTATCACTCCTCGATCTACGAAAGCCTGGACAGAATCCCCTTTATTTTTACTTGTTCAGGGAACTGGTTGTCCGATGACAAATTGGAGGGTATCGTCACATTTTATGGCGATCCGTGGACGCTCAAGGAACGCATATTACAAAAATCTTTCAGCAACCTCTGAGAGTTCGTTGAGTGATTGCTTTGCGATCATGCGAAACCGGAGGTCAATGAAGCTTGCTGAGACACCGCGTGTGCCTCGGAGAGTACATTAAGACGTTTAAAAACACTATGCGTTCTTTGAATCGAAGAGATCGTTGGATAATCTGCCTGAGCTCTTCGGGCGTTCTCTGAGAGCCTGGTTGTCTTAACGATCATCTAGAGAGGCCGTTTTAGGCAGAATCAAAAGTTTGGGGAGATGTCTTGAAGATACCTGGCGATGGCTGAGGAAGTTGAGAGATCCGGTCTATTTACATCCCTCATCAATCTTTGAACGGTGTAAATCAATTTTAAGTATTACGACCATCTGTAAAAGTGACCGCAGGTGACGGGGGATTCCCTGTTGTTCTGTGACGTTGTCTTTGGGGGTTTTTAATGTTAATTTTCACAGTTTCTATCATCAGTAGATGACAAATGTGACAATAAAGTACCTTTATAATATTGTTGCAGTATAAAAATTATTAAAATTATTTCTAGATTTGACATCGGGCAGAATTAACTAACAACACGTATATAAAAATGAGATATAATAATTCGCATTAATTGAGAACGGCGTTAGCCATTGACTACCACCACAATATATAAGCACGATACGCTGTATATATCAATGCGTAAACTAGTTTTTGATTTGGTTTTTTTGGTTTTTTTTTTTATTTATAGTCGCCTGAGCAATTTTTCAGCTATCCGGCGACTGTCACCATTACCGGTGACGGGGCTGCAAATTTAGACCTATGCTTAGCACTAATGGCTTTTAGCAGTGAGGGTTCTTTTACGTGCCACACCTGCTGCGACACGGGACCTCCGTTTATAAGGTCCCATCCGAAAGACCCGTGACTCTCACTTCGTAATGCCGAGCTCTTGGCGAAGGAGCAATCACTACCTATTTTAACGTCTTAGGTTTGACGCGGCCGGCCCGAGCGGGGCTCGAACTCACGACCTTCCGTTCACGAGGCGAGAGCTCTACCACTGAGCCACCGTGATCGGCAACTAGTTTTTGAAAACTCGCAGATATTGCAATATAACATAATAGCTAGAGAGAAAACCGTCAAGAAATTCACATGTATACATCCAATGGAGGATAAGGAAAAGTGGTTATAGCGATTTCTTCCTCTGAGAGAGAGAGAGAGAGAGAGAGAGAGAGAGAGAGAGAGAGAGAGAGACGCTCGTGCCTTAGTCGTTTCAAACCTAAGACGTAAAAAGGAATTAAAATCCACCCGTGACGTCATTTTTTTGTTCGAACGCTCCTTTACTTTTCAGGAATGGAGAGTTTCAAACAACAAAAGAATTTCTAAGTATTCTGTGCACTTGAATTTCATTTTGTTTTATTATCCCTAACTACCCCCTTTCCATATGAAATTTGTAAGAATGAAACGCAAACTATATCAAAGTATTTTATAACACAAAAAATAACTACACACACCGGGATACGAACACACACCTGTGTGATTCTTTCCTTATAAAGTCAGACGTTCTGCTCACTGAGCCACTAGCTATAGGGTAGTTAGTGGAAATGCAAAATATTAAAAACAGTATCTTAAAATAGTCTTCTACCTTACATATGAAGAAACACGTAAAGAATAACATATAATTATTGGTAACTTGTATCTACTATAATGAAAATATCAAAATGCTTCCTTAGTAAAGGTGGATTTTAAGCGGGTCAATGTGCTCGTATCACTCCATTCCTTAAATGCAATGTGCTTCATTACTTTTAAGGGATGGAGCGATACTCGTACATTAACCCTTACTGATTGTTCCTCCACGAAACGCTCGCCATTTAGAAATGAGAATCATGGACCTTTCAAATATGACCTTAAAAACGGAGGCCACGTGTCGCGACAGGCATGGACACGTTAAAGAACCGGCCCTGGACACTTAGCAAAGGTCTCGACAGCATTTCCCTTAGGCCGGTGAATAAATAAATCTCGTCGGGACACAAAGCAAACAAACAAAAACAGAAAAAAATATCGTCCAAAGGTCGATAAAACGGTAGGTCACGACTTACGAAATATATCCGTTTTAGTACTTCTTCTAAATGAGATTCAATGACAGCATATACAATGACAAGTTTAAAGACATTTATCATCTTACTTCAACGATGGGTGACAATGAACAGAATACCCTGACATTATGCAGAAGGTTGTCAAACAAAACCGCATTATTTTTAACGGTCTGTAACTAGCTGTGTATGTTGCATCTCGCATATTTACAAGTAATCTTCCCGGACGAGAGAGACGATATGCATGAAACAAACACCATCCAGTCTGATACGGAAATTTTGCTAGGTGGTGAAGATTTACCGATACATTAAACGTTTTATTCGAGAATACATAAAATAACAGACCCTCTGTGTCAGGGTGGCTGCTTCATTTTATGCTTCATCTACATTGTATTCAGGGTTTTTAACAAGGAAGTAATTTTTACAGCAGGTATGTCCGATATTTTTTTTTCTTTGGAGCTTACATTGCAAGAAAAGTATAGAAAGGGTGAAACAACAGCCTTCGTTTTAATTTATTTGATCATTTATAACTTTTATATTTTACAGGAAATAAAGAAATTAGCTGTCATTTTGATGTTGGAAATTTTTGTTGGAAATTTGTAATTTATTATTTAAATGACAGAAAAAATAAGGTTTATAGACTTGTTATTATTTTGTTTAGAAACGTAATCACAGGCTCTGCATGAAACTTCATATATACATTATTGTTTCCCGTACAAAACATTATTTCTATTTCATGCTATATATTCAATAGAACCGAAATCTTGATTTTGATAAAATCTTAAACTTGGTTTTATTACTGTTTATGGTTAAAGATACATACAAAACTATCATAATAGCACATTTTTATAACAAAATAAAATTTTCAGATTTACACCTAATATTGCTTTGAAGAGACAGAGACGGAGAGAGACCCAGGAAAAGTGACTTGTTGATAAAATACCGGATAATATAGTATAGACTCCTAAGGCCCAATTCAAACCGGTGTACAAAACTCCAATACATATCCTAGTATTCTGGGTGGAGATGATACTGAGTTTTATTAACTGCGGTATACGAAGAATACATGATCTATTGACGCAAATTATGATATGATGTGACTGAAGGCATGGTTGAATTTTAGTAGTCGGACTAACTCAGGAAGTGTATAACCGACTAACTCAGGAAGTGTACAACAGACTAACTCAGGAAGTGTACAACATACTAACTCAGGAAGTGTATAACTAACTCAGGAAGTGTATAACTAACTCAGGAAGTGTACAACAGACTAACTCAGGAAGTGTACAACAGATTAACTCAGGAAGTGTACAACAGACTAACTCAGGAAGTGCATAACAGACTAACTCAGGAAGTGTACAACAGACTAACTCAGGAAGTGTACAACAGACTAATTCAGGAAGTGTACAACAGACTAACTCAGGAAGTGCATAACTAACTCGGGAAGTGTATAACTCACTCAGGAAGTGTATAACTAACTCAACAAGTGTATAACCGACTAACTCAGGAAGTTTATAACCGACTAACTCAGGAAGTGCATAACTAACTCGGGAAGTGTATAACTAACTGAACAAGTGTATAACCGACTAACTCAGGAAGTGTATAACCGACTAACTCAGGAAGTGTATAACCGACTAACTCAGGAAGTGTATAACCGAATAACTCAGGAAGTGTATAACCGACTAACTCAGGAAGTGTATAACTAACTCAGGAAGTGTATAACTAACTCAGGAAGTGTATAACTAACTCAGGAAGTGTATAACTAACTCAACAAGTGTATAACCGACTAACTCAGGAAGTGTATAACCGACTAACTCAAGAAGTGTACAACAGACTAATTCAGGTGGTGTATAACCGAATAACTTAGGAAGTGTATAACCGAATAACTCAGGAAGTGTATAACCGACTAACTCAGGTGGTGTATAACCGACTAACTCAGGCAGTGTATAGAACACACTAACATTAATAGATATATACTTATGTTTTTAAAGTAAAACCTTTAGAAACCTTAGCCATCTTACATACATGTATATAAGAGCTGAACAAACACTGTGATAAAGACAGGAACCTTACAACTCAACCAATTCCGTAAAACAAAATAACATTAATATATTATGCTATTCAAATGTCGTGTAAAATACTTGAATCTGATTGGTCTAGAAACATTTGGGAAAAAAATATAATTGCCCTCTAAGAACAGAAGCCACGCCCTCCAGGGTAGTAGTGATTAGCAACGGGAAACAGTGATTGTTAGACGACGTCATTTAAGCGTTTGTAATAAACTGCAATTATACACAAAACATTGCATGATATTAATTGATCAAATGTCAACAGAAGTAAGTCTTTCTGGTTATATATATATATATATATATATATATATATATATATATATATATATATAAACATTCAGTATAAAACATATTGCATGTTGTAACATTGAAAAAAATTTACCCGTCGAAAAACCCTTGTCAACCGAGGCGTAGCATTTCAATGTTACCCTCAACTACATGCAATATTTATATGATGATGTTACTGTTACTAAGATTTCAAACTGAAATTTGATTATAACGACAACCTAAGAACTCAGCTTTATGACAAACGGTATGACTTAAGTTACTCTATCGTCTATTCCCATATTTATGTACCAATATTTCCATTATTACCTGCATAATGTATTTATGTCTCTCAGCTGTGATCAGTTTTTTAATTGAGGCAGGTTACTTACAAATAAGTTGATGTTACAGGAGTTTCAACAGTCTCGTTTAAAATCAGTATTTCGCAAATTTTATGATCGCTATTAATAACGATTTAATTTACAAATGCAACTTGTCATTAGGTTGATTTTTTATTTATTTATTTATTTGTTTATTTGTTTTCCGCCACACTCAACAATTTTTCAGTTAACTGGTGACGTCCAGTTTTTGTAGGTGGAGGAGAGAACCCTGATACAATGTACCCGGGAAGAGACCACCGACTTTCCGAAAGTAAACTGGCAAACTTTCTCACATATATCGGCGCGAGCGGGATTCGAACCCGCGCCGACTAGAGGTGAGAGGCCTTGTGATTTTAAACGCAATGCTTCAACCACTCGGCCACAGAGGCCGCTTTCATTAGGTTGAATACCGTCTGACGTGTTTCATACCAATTGTTAGAGCGTTCTTTGCATTCTAATATTGACTAAGCATTGTTCCCTTTACTTGATGAAGATATAGGGCTCACTGCGGTTGTGACAGGTCAACAGGTTCCGTGTTTGCCCTACTCTTAAATTTGAATTCTTTATAGAAGTTTTGAGATTGATTACTGTTCGGGGTTTTTTTTCTCTCACTTTTTCATGCTTCTAGGTTGACGGACGGGATAGAACTGAATTCTACTGCTCATACATCACGTGACTCAAATATGAAATCTTATGGCAACATTTTTTCCTGAACAAGAACTTAGACAATTATTTACTATATGCTTCGTATGGCGGAAAATAAAAGTATTCTCTGTTAGGGCAGGAGTACCTCCTTTAAATCTTGATATTTACCATTGTTTTTTTTTTATAATAAACCTATGTTGTTCTAGTGTATTTTATTCTTTTATTATTATTTGACACAAATCCTATATATTATAAAATATTATCAATAAATGTTTTGTTGTTATTCCCCCGCAAACGAAATTTAGGGAGGTATACTGGATTCATTTTGTCCATCCGTTCGTAGATAAATTATCTAAAGGAACATCTTTAACACCGATGAGCAGATCTGATTAAAAGTTTATATATATCTTATATGAATAATGAAGTCGTGCATCTGCTATTTGATAGAGATGTTTTCATATTCCAGGAAGTTATGGATTTTTTTTTTCATTTTGAGGGGGGGGGGGTATGTTGAATCGTCTAGAGAATATCATTGTAATGCACTATTACCTCACCACCCAATGTGTACGGGGGACAGGGTTCGCCATCATTTGAAATTTAGTTGTGGGAAAAGCGTGGATTTTATTATTATTTTATCTTTTTATTCACGATATATTACCATGATCAAATCCATAATGCACAACATAGCAGAATATTGAACATTACATATACTGTTTAATTATGTACGAAACATTGATTAGTCTAACTTCCGGCCCCGTGGGGATCCGGGTTGATAGAATAGATCCTCAGTACCCCTTGCTTGTCGTAAGAGGCGATTAAATGGGGCGGTCCTTCGGATGAGACCGCAAAAACCGAGGCCCCGTGTCACAGCAGGTGTTGCACGTTTAAGATCCCTCCCTGCTCAAAGGCCATAAGCGCCGAGCATAGGCCTAAATTTACAGCCCTTCACCGGCAATGGTGACGTCTCCATATGAGTGAAAGATTCTCGAGCGGGACGTTAAACAATACATAATCAATCAATCAATAGTCTAACTTCCATGTCCTTCAAAATTGTGACTTCCCGCGGAGATCCGTGTTAGGACAGATCCTCCGTACCCCTTGCTTGTCGTAAGAGGCGACTAAATGGGGTGGTCCTTCTGATGAGACCACAAAAACTGAGGTCTTAGGCAAGTGTGGCGTGATTAAGATCCCTCCCTGCTCAAAGGCCGTCAGCTCATTTTGCAGCCCTTCACCGGCAATGGAGACGTCTCCATATGAGCGAAAGATTCTTGAGCGTAACTTTAAACAACATACAACCAATCAAATTGTGACAGCTTTTTTCAAACCGAAATTCATCATGACAGGGCAAGTTCTCTGTGTAGAGACAAGCATGAAACACTTCAACACTTTATTCTCAAAGGACCCTTTATCTTTTTATCTCAATCTACAAAACATAACTGATATATATATATATATATATATATATATATATATATATATATATATATATATAGTATTAAAAGGGCTGATATTTTTTAAGTTGACTTAGAATGATCAATGTATTTTAGCATGGTATTCTATTTTGCAATTTGGGGGTTTTGACTGTAGGACGGGTTCAAAATAGTCGTATAGTTTTAATACATGTGTAACATTCATTATGTAAAGTCTTTCATCAGTGTGGGCACTTTCGGGGGTATTTCTGTTTTAAGGAAACATATTGTTTTATACTGCTGCTGAATATTAGAATTTAATTTATGTGCAAAAGAGGAAAATTATTCTAGATTATACAACCTTTGGGCGATATTAGTGATATTTTCAACTAATACTCAGGTGACTGATAAGGTCTGTGGGTCCCTTGTTATGTGCATGATTTTTTTTTTTATGCATCACCGTTTCCGTATTTTTCTCGAAGTATGTTCCTTAAAATTCAGCTGCTTTTTGATGACCTGCAAGATTACTCTTCTTTGCAATTTGAAGCAGAATTACATTCAATTATCAAAAACTTAATTTTTTAATATTAGAAATTAAGGCGTTCAATCCGATGTAAAGAAATGGACTTATTTATACAAAGAGTTTAGGGTCATACGCGTCGATCTGCCACGTTTTCAATCCCCGATTGATCCAAAGATTTTCTCCCTCTCTTTGCTACAATAGCGGTGTCCATATACAGAACCTTCTGTGTTACATTCAAGTTGACTTTCAAATTTCACTTGCCACAGTCAGGAACTATCAAAATATCCGGTATGTTATCTCTAAACTGGTTATATACCTCAGGTTTTTTGTAGAAACAAGATAAAATTCAAGTGGATTGTACCTAAAATGTCATTATTATTGAGAAACATCGCGTATGCCCTTAATTTCGTCATAATTCTAACCGGTCGTGATCGAAAATTACCAGTACTTACACAAAAGTGTTCGTATAAGTCCGTCCTTCAACATGTGGTGTATACTAAGCTTTGATTTATACTGCTGCTGAATATTAGAAGTTTACTTCAATATGCTAAACAGGAAAATTATTATAGAGTGGTTGGAGCTAGTGATACTCGGGTAACCTACAAGGCCTGTGGGCCTCTTGTTCTCATGAATATTCATTGAATCTAAATATTATGATGGTATATTTGTTGCTTGTGACAAACGTGTCTGATAATCGGAGGAATTCATATTTGATGTTTAGAAAGAAAATTTGCATGTTGAATTTGGAATGGCATAATGTCTACATTTTTTAAAGAGTTCAAGAATTGTTCCTCTGCGGACAGGTGAAGAGTCAAAAGTTTGCAAATTGTCCTAAACACCAGGTCTGAATTCATCATCTTCCACAGGAACCGGACAGCATCTGCATTCTGTTGGAATTATGATCTCTATGATCTAAAAAGAAATGCTGAAATCGTGCAACGAGTTTGGGTCCAAGGCGCTTGTAGATAAAACAATAAGCATGAGAAGAAGGCATCCTATGGAGAGGCACTGAAATGGAAGGTGGACTGGATATTCCTGATTGTGGCGGATTTGAAAGTGTCTGTGGTGTTGTGTCTCAGGAAATGGCAGAAATTGGTTGTGGTACACATGTCTACACTTGTTAAACACTACATTGTTGGAGATGGCTTCAACAAGAAAGATCTTGTGAAGAAAACAAAGAATACCAACAGATTCACATTTTGTCTGTCTCTTGGTTTTGCTCCTTTTTTGCATAAGATACATGGGAACATTTTTACTTTCCGTTATATTTTATTGATTCATTCTTTTTTATCTGAAAAAAAATGTAATTTGTAATTTCAGTAAAATCAACTACAAAAAATAGATAATTATTATAATAAAGAAAAGTATTTTTCTGTAAATTCTCAGTGTTCTGCAACATGATGGTGTATTACGTGCATTTATATTCAAGTATAAATTCATGTTTAATGTCTTGAAGTGCATTCATTTTTCAGTTATACAAAACAAATAAACGTTAAAAATTGTCACAAAATAAATAAATAAAATAAAAATCGCCAGCATAAAAAACTGGCTCTCTACCACAACACTGTGATGATCATCATTCCGACACTACTAGCTTCTACAGTGGATTTGATTCCCCATATATATATGTATATTTGATATATCGGCAATATAAACGATGCCTGATTAATATGTTGTGAGCCTCATATTAAGGGTTTGAATTTTGGTGGACATATTGCATTATTTTCCAACATAATCCCCTTCAGTATAAATTATCAGCGATGTTTAAGGACCTCAATGCCACTTTTAAAGAAGTCATTTAATTCACCGTTCAGAAAGTCCTCCGCTGCGTGTATGACGTCATCATCTGACTGAACGTGGGTAACGGAAATAGCCATTTTCTGTTTTGGTAATAGCAAAAACTCTGATGGAGCGAGATCAGGCGAATAAGGTGGCTCAATCAATTTAAACCCACAATCGTTAATGGCAGCCATGACAATGATAGACTTGTGAACAGGGACATACTCCTGGTGTAACAACACACCTTTACTGACTTTTCCGCGGCGCTTGAGTTTAACATTTCCCGTAACTGCCTCAGAAGTGATGCAAAATATGTGCCATTGATTGTTTGTCCCTTTTGGAGATGATCTACCATCAGCATTCCAGAAAACCGATCTCTGCAGAGAGTTAGCAGAGACAACCTCTAAAAGGTGTAGATTAGCACGCGACAAAGTGCGCCTGGTGTGCTTCTGATCAACTGACAGAAGTCTTGGTACCCAAAGGTCTGAAAGCTTTCTCATTGCAAGATCCTCTGTCAGAATGAAATTACCTCTTTCCTGTGAAATGCCATCTGTACTGGCTATATATATTTCTGTAACTCGCCTGTCAGTCATAACAATATTATGGACTTTATTGACCATTTCTGGGGCTACAATAGTGACATGCCCTCCAGGGGTCATCCTCAAGGCTCTGCCTGCCCCCTTTAAATTCCGCCAACCACATTTTTACTGAAGCATATAAAGGGCATCTTTCCCTAGTGTGGCTACCATATCAGTATGGATATCCTTAGGTACTGAACATTTCTTATGTAAATATTGGTGCAATGCTCTTTCACCGATTTTGTCCATTTTGCAAACGTCACTTGCTTCGTTTACTT
>JAMZEH010000059.1:1285000-1290000 GCA_024699665.1 Ostrea denselamellosa
GTACACATTGCAAAACCATCAGCAACACCGTCCGCCTTCAGTGTCAAGATTTGTGTGATAAATATAAATATTGAGTATTATATTTATTACGCGTATTTAATCTTGGTACGTGCCGCATTTATAATAATTTTTTTTTCATGATTTTAATGTAAGAAATATCTAAGTTTCAATTGCTAAAAAGTAGGTCTGAAATTGAAATTAAATAAACAGCACTTTATTAAATGACATTCGTCTATATCATCATGCATTAAATGACATTCGTCTAATCATCATGCATTAAATGACATTCGTCTAATCATCATGCATTAAATGACATTCGTCTAATCATCATGCATTAAATGACATTCGTCTAATCATCATGCATTAAATGACATTCTTCTATATCATCATGCATTAAATGACATTCTTCTATATCATCATGCAATCTTTTACTGGTTGTATTGCATGTTGCCTCAGCTTTTTATATTTACCCCTCAATAAATGGCCTGTTTTATTCTTTACAAAGGAGTTGAATTTTCTTACATTCATACAGATTTAGGTAGGAAGCTACCTGTATAAAGAATCTAATCAGATCGATGTACACGTGACAGTTATACTTTAAAACAATACCAAAACTTAATACTCGTTTTTAGAAACGTTGGTCATTAAAGTGTAGTATTAACAAATTAATACCTGTTGTAAACGGATAATTATCAAACACAACTCTGTGCTAATTCTTGAATATTTTATTAAGTTACGTCGACAAAAGAACGCGTACCAGGAGATATGACGCGTCCTGTCCTAGTAAACACGACATCATCAAAGGCGGGAAATCAGCTCCAATCTGCCCCACCTATACACAAGTAGACATCGACGTCAACAGAATTCCCAGGAAAATCGTTCAGCGTCGGTGCAAGTGCGTCAACTGTTTACCAGTCTTTGACAGTTCCATGGGAAGCCGGACGTTTTCGCGGTGTGTGCCCACATTCCAGTACCAGATGGTTCTCCGGAGGGTGGGCTGTCAGGACGGACTGTACGAATATAAACCCGTCATGGAACCTTTCGTTGTGGGGTGTTCATGCAAACTTTTCTTTAAGAAGTAGACCTGCATGATGACGTGACAGTAACAATGAACATAATTGTGATACAAAAGATTTTGTTCTCGTTTGCCATTTTCCCCCTTTATTTTTGATTTCTTTGTATGTTACTCCAATGTTTTCACTTATTAAATCGATATTATAAAGAACTATCTCTTAAAACTACAAATGACAGTACTAAGTGTGGTAGATCTGGTTATGGTGGCAATTCATAAAGGGTTTTACAATTTTTGGACCTAATATATTTATATTCATGGAAAAATAATACGTACAAAACACTCATGATATAAAGAGCAACAAGTTTGCTTCACAAAATTTCAACACACGAAAATGTCCATCGACAATGTGAAAATCTGAGGGGTGGCCCAGACATTGCAGTGAAAACGGGTCACTGCCTGCATTGAAATACAAAACGTATTTTACACAGTAGATCAAATACTCCATTACCTTATTAAATGAAATAAAATGAAATAATGATTTACAGTGGAAGATGATGCTAAATTAATGACTTTTAACTAAATCATTCAATGGATTATGGAAAACAATATTTTTCTTTTTTCCTTCATGTTGCAATGTAAACCACGAGGATTTTCCTTTTAAGATGTTGGATTGATTGTGTATTATTTAACGTCCCTCTTGAGAATTTTTCGCCGTCACCATTGGAAAATGCCTGTTTAATATTAAAATCACAATTTTATTATAGTCGATTATGTGCAAAACACACGACCAAAACGCTGGTGTTTCATCTGTAAATACGCTAGTAAAATATACTATATACACTAATAATACACAGCATACTTTATACACTAATAATATACAGCATACTTTATACACTAATGATATACAGCATATTTTATACACTAATGATATACAGCATACTTTATACACTAATGATATACAGCATATTTTATACACTAATGATATACAGCATACTTTATACACTAATGATATATAACATATTTTATACACTATTGATATACAGCATACTTTATACACTAATAATATATAACATACTTTATACACTAATGATATACAGCATACTTTATACACTAATGATATACAGCATACTTTATACACTAATAATATATAACATACTTTATACACTAATGATATACAGCATACTTTATACACTAACGATATACAGCATACTTTATACACTAATGATATACAGCATACTTTTTGAAGTGCGGCACCCTGAAGCAGTTCACACCTTGATGTGTTTTCAAATAAAAGTTTATTTCTAATATTATATGATTTTGCATTCTACTCTTACTTTTATCGGAATTTCCAGCTGTTTAAATAAAGAAAAATTCATAAGCACCCCGGTTATTATTACAAATGCTAAAAATATGAAAAGGCAAAACTACTGGAAATGTAAATATTACAAAATAAAAAGAATTTTAAAAAATCAGGTTGTGCTAAAAATTATCATATTTTATGTCAACATTTATTATGGCGCCATGAAGAGAGTTTCAAGATCTGCGCCATTTTTTGTCAGTTTCTCTGACTTTGAAATTCAATAATGGAAAACAAACAGAAGGAAAATGGTAATATTTGATGACGTTACGGCGTGCCGAAGAGTAATTCAGATTGATTTTTTTTCTTTTTGTAGATTTAGAAAAGACGCGTTTACAAACCTTTGAAATTACAGACGACTAAAAAGTATCAGGATATCACTAGATCTTTAATATAAAAAATGACATGCGCGATTTTTAAGCGGAAGTTTTGATACCGAATCCGGTGATAGGCCAAAACATACCGACAAACTACTACTTGCAGCTGCGCACAACGCTATCAAGACAACGCATTGATAAACCGTTCACGAGGTTGCCTGTTTAGTTGGACGTGGTAAGGGTATCATCCATACGACACAAAACATCAGAATGTCCTGCAGTCTTGCACTTGCCCACGAGTTTGCGGATCAACCCTTATATTTATGTAGAACTATGTAAATACTGTCTGATAAAAGATTTTCAAATAGTATAATGTTCAAAAGGTATGTCTGTTATGGTTGAATATATATATATATATATCTTCACCTGTCTTTAGAAATTCGTGGTCATCATCATCCGGACATTGCCCTCGTATCATTTCCACAATAGTTTAAACAAATTAACAGGTTCATGTCATTTTTTTTACTGCGTGGGTGTAAAATATGAAACTGTTGTCATTTTGTATTTACACCCCCCCCCCGCCCAAATAAATTTAAAATTTACAATATGACAGAAGCAATCACGATCGACTGGTTGGTCATAATATCCATAGTATAATTCTCAAGCTAGTGGTAGCGCGGACAGAATGCGGGTGTAATACACGCATCAAGATTCAAGTGAGTGCGAAAGGTAAAATGAAATTGATGAGACAGATGAAATGCAGGTGCATCACCACAAACAGCCATGGTAAGTGCATGGTGACCTGGGTTTCTTTTAAAGGGACATGGACACGATTCGAGCTGAAAATTTTCAAATTTTATTTTTCCATTTTTAATGTTTAGAATGCTTAAATAAGGTATTTCTAATACCTTAGTTAAGCATTGTTAACATTATACATCAGAAAATAAAATTTGAAAATATCAGCTCGGATCCTGTCCAAGCCACAGACACACACACACACACACACACAGATATATATATATATATATATATATATATATATATATATATATATAATCTCCAAAGTTTTTACCATGACATAAGTTTCGAAATGCTTCATAGTACGTAGAAAGTGAGATTTTTTCCAGCATACATCAACAGAAGAAGAATATTGCATCTGTTGATTCTATATGTACATCCACTGTATCCAAACCTCCTGCCGAGTCAGATCAGTACGCCCGAAGATCACCACACCTGAAAATGAAGACATTTACTGCAATTACAAATCCTTCAGGTCTCCGTCTGGTCTACTCTGAACCGTATGTATCCTTAATCATCACTTCCTCTGGAATGTTTATTGTAATTTTTATTTAAATACATATACTGTATGCCTAATAACAATATACTGTATGCCTAATAACAATATACTGTATGCCTAATAACAATATACTGTATGCCTAATAACAATATACTGTATGCCTAATAACAATATACTGTATGCCTAATAACAATATACTGTATGCCTAATAACAATATACCGTATGCCTAATAACAATATACTGTATGCCTAATAACAATATAGTGTATGCCTAATAACAATATACCGTATGCCTAATAACAATATACTGTATACCTAATAACAATATACTGTATGCCTAATAACAATATACCGTATGCCTAATAACAATATACTGTATGCCTAATAACAATATACTGTATGCCTAATAACAATATACCGTATGCCTAATAACAATATACTGTATGCCTAATAACAATATACTGTATGCCTAATAATAATATACTGTATGCCTAATAACAATATACTGTATGCCTAATAACAATATACTGTATGCCTAATAACAATATGCTGTATGCCTAATAACAATATACTGTATGCCTAATAACAATCTACTGTATGCCTAATAACAATATACTGTATGCCTAATAACAATATACTGTATGCCTAATAACAATATACTGTATGCCAAATAACAATATGCTGTATGCCTAATAACAATATAATATATACCTAATAACACGAAAGCTGCTATAGATTCATTTGATTTTAGTAATAAGGCGACTAAATGATGCTGTTACTGAGAAAATGGAGTAAGTGGTAGGAAATTAATTAAGAAGCATAAGCGGTGGAGTGAGAAAACTTCAGTAATAGTGGAGGGATGGGTGTAATTTCATAGCATTACTCATCACCACCACTCCCATCTCACACTCCCCGTGGGGATCCGGGTTGTTAGAATAGATCCTCAATACCCCTTGCTTGTCGTAAGAGGCGGTCCTTCGGATGAGACCGCAAAAACCGAGGTCCCATGTCACA
>JAMZEH010000059.1:1292500-1367500 GCA_024699665.1 Ostrea denselamellosa
ATAAATGTGTACCCATGTACGTGCACGAGGATTTTGTAAAAGAGCGAAGTACACGCACACACACACACACACACACACACATACACACACACACACACACACACATTTGCAAAGGGGCGAGGAAAACAACACTGATTTTGTAATGATAATGGGCGTACGGGGAATTAAGGTCACGCTATAGGTAAGCAACGAAGTCCGTCAGTTATATGAGGAATTGATACGAAACATGATTTACATATAGCAGATAAACGACTGGTACGATTCTTACTTCAATCATCATTCCCAGAAGCAGATCAACACAGCCATTGGTCGATTCCGATTATGTCCTAATCACAGGTCCTCGGAACGTCCATGTGCCCTGGATGGTTTATAATTCCTATTGCAAGATACCCCATTTCGGAGATTAAAAATATAAAGAAAGGCATTTTACACTGAATTCTGTAGTTTGCGACATGTTTGTAATTAATCTAGATACTTATTAAATTTGACCCTCAACAAGATACACATGTAGGGTTTACCGCAGGAGTGGCCGATCAACAGGGGATACTGCCTCCTCATAGACTCCGATTCCACCTCTGGTGTTTCCAGAGGTTCGTGTTTCCTCTAAAATTTATATGCTTGTCGTTTTTAAAAGACTGACCTTCACTTTTTCACCACTTTCATCAAATGGAGAAATTTATCCCATTCCTCATACGTACTTCGCAACCGACATCCATTTTAAACATCTGTGTGATCCAGTCATGCTGTTTCTTTATTGATGTTTTATAATGGCCGCTGGTTGCGAAACGCAGCTTGGACGAAATTTTGTAACAGTATCGAAGAGATTTATGCAAGACGAATGACACAGAATGCAGAGTAAAATATCTTTTAAAATTATATATATGTTTTATTCGTCAAAATTTTGTACCTTGTATTAAAAGTTACACGTCTCTCTCTCTCTCTATTATACATACCAAGGGTACTCTTTCTTAGGATCTATTACTCATAACGAGGGTACTTAGACATTTGGAGGACCTCTTTGTTATACATATCACTGTCATACATGGTCTGTGGTCCTCTTGTGCCATGACCTTAGCTTTTCCGTCCTACATAAAGATTAATATACAGAAGTAACATATGTAGTGAATATATTGTGTGCTGATTTGAAACAATATCGCTCATGTCAAGCGTTTTATTCAAACTCAAACAAGGAACTGAATTTTGTTTATTTATTTTTGCAATTCTTAATCCATATGCATGTAAGGAAAAAGCTAGAGATTCAAACTATGTTTGACAAAATGAGAAACTGCGCTCCAAAACATTTGTTTGCAGAAGAAAATCATATCTGTGAAGATCTTTTCTTTTAAAAGGAATTTAGCAACGGAATAAGTAAATTACTTTCCAATATGCAAAACGTTTAAAGACGGATGCTGCTCTGGTTATGATGAAATGCATGAAAAGGAAGAATGGCGATATAATATTAATAACAGAATCAAAGCAGAAATAGAGCAAAGGTAAGTAACTCTGACATATTTGATATCAACTATATATTTTCAATGTTAAGACGTTTGTACAATACTTTGTAAAGGGGAGTTGTTTTTTAGAGACGTATTTTATTTCAATTTAACGACTCGCTTGCGTCACCGTAGAAGACATGCACAGCTATACTACCCTGTCGAAATAGCCTCGGGGGTCGCAGAATAGTCATCGAAAATCGAGAGGCAATGATTTATAATTAAAATTATTAGGCGGCATGATATATGTTGCAAATGAGAATTGGAAATTCTTTTTGTTTTACAGTGATGTATTATAACGATTAAAAAAAAACAAGAAGAAAAGAAAGGCTATAGGTATGGTATCGTGATTTTAAGTGTTTAAAGTATTAGAAGTTATGTTTGAAGTACGATTGAATTCCTACAGCAAAAATTAAATAAAATAACAAAAAGGAGGACAGGGAAAATAAAAACTACCGAAATCAATAAAATTCCAAACAAAAGGAATCAAAAAGCATTAAAAAAATACTTAAAAAGAAATATAGTTTGTCTCAAGATTTGTACGTACAAATCTCAAGACAAATCTGATTTACTGAAGTAAAAAAAGTATTTTGTGATTATCAAAAAACGTGTAACACGTGTAAACTAGGAATGTATTATGGTTCATCTACCGCTGGTATATGTTTAATAGGAATGAACATTTCTGATTTACAGAGAGCAAATGCAAATGAATATCTCTTCTTTTATTGAAAGTAATAGCACGATACAAAACATTATTGTCCTATGGCTTGAAGACTATGTATATCCAGCAAGACGCACTGAGGAGTTCTCGAGCGTGCGATCTGCAATATCCTTATGAAACACAAATGAGAGCAGCGAAAATGATACGCAATACGTCCGTGAAAAGCTTGTATATGATGGTGTATTTCCTAAGCCATGATTTGTAGAACTTTGGTTCAGGTAGTATCAGCCTTCTTCAGGCTGTGACATTATTTCTTTGTATCATATGAATAAAAGGTCCTAGCTTACAAACAGACAAGATGTAGATAGACAAACCAGGGATTCAGTGTGCAACATATATCTCCAAATTTGACCACGTTCAACAACCTGGAAATATTTTAAACATCAAAGAAAATTAAAAATTATTGAAAAATCAACATCCTTGCACTACGCACATCTTCAAGTCATTTACAAAGGCTCTAGTTGTAAAAGTATGAAAGGATTAAAAGGACAAACGATGTCTTTTATCTGATATAATATTTCTAAAATAGACTAAATTCAACAACCTGTAATTTTCTTTAAAAAAAAAAAAATTTTTAGGAAATCAAAATCGTTGCATACACACATTCCATACCCATACAAATACCTTGCAAAATAAGGTCCTCGCTAAAAAAAAACATAATAGGAGGAGAAACAGACAATTCATGTACTACCTTTGTAATATTTATATATATATAAGACTAAGTTCAACAACCTGTGTTTTTTCTCTAAAATGGAAGAAAATCAAAGTTTTTGCCACATGCACACCTTGATATGTGAAAGAGAAAGAAAAATAGAAACCGAAACCCCCAAACGGACGGACGGACACCGCTGCACTACAATATGTCCCGTCTGAAGACGCGCCTATAAAAATTATTTTTAATAAAAATGGTGAAAAGGAAAATTTTGATACCTAATGGAATAAGTGAAACCAGCTGTTCTCTAACAACTCTCTCTCTCTCTCTCTCTCTCTCTCTCTCTCTCTCTCTCTCTCTCTCTCTCTCTCTCTGGGTCTCCGTGGCCTAGTGGTTTGAACATCGAGCTCAAAGTCACAAGGTCTCTCATCTCTAGTGGGCGCAGGTTCGATTCTCGCTCGCTCCGATATATGTGAGAAAGTTTGCCAGTTTACTTTCGGAAGGTCGGTGGTCTCTTCCCGGGTACATTGTATCTGGGTTCTCTCCTCCGCCAATAAAAACTGGACGCCACCAGATAACTGAAAAATTGTTGAGTGTGGCGAAAAAAAAACCAACAATCTCTCTCTCTGTGTCTCTCTCTCTCTCTCTGTCTCTCTCTCTCTCTCTCTCAGTTTGTTTCATTTTGCTATGATATTTATCTATGCCTGATACATGTGCACAGAAATAAAACAAAAATTAAAACATTTTCAATGGGATGTAAAACAAACAAAACGTTTAGTCCGTATTGTTATTTGGCTCACATCGACCGTCATACATAATTATGATACTTTTCTTCAGCAGAAAGGTAGTAAAACCTGTAGAACAATTTTTCAGCTTAGTGAAATTATCAACAATTCGCAATAAGTGGTATATATGTGTATGCATTATCAAAGGTCTCAGACATATCACATAATGGCGAAAAGCATAAGTAAGATGGTCATACTTCGTTTCAAGCCCCGGCTGAAATTCACGCTCCGTCCCCCCCCCCTTTTTTTTTTTTACTCGTGACTCTTTGAGTGAAACTTTTCTCGTTTCTCATACAGATGATTGACGAGAATGACGTAGTTCGTTGACCAATAGAATTCATGTTTAGCCTAAAACGGAAGGTCTTGTTTAGCGCATCCGCGTTTAACACAATAATGGCTGCGACCATGAAAACTTGCGCTCTACGATTTAATTGATTGATTATATATTGTTTAACGTCCCGCTTGAGAATTTTTCACTCATGGAGACGTCACCATTGCCGGTGAAGGGCTGGAAAATTTAGGCCTATGCTCGGCGATCAAGGCCTTTGAGCAGGGAGGTAGTGGCATAGCTGCCATTGACACCAATATGTCCGGGCGTACACATCAATGTTACCAAAAGAAAAAAAATTAGAAGAAAACAGATGAATTTCCATTCGTTATTGATAAGGTGTCACAGTCAGTTCACATTACATACAGTCAGATGCGACGATATAATGCAATCTATGCATAAGTCCGTGTGATAAAAATAATATAGGCCCTACGGAAGTCCGTGTGATAAAAATAATATAGGCCCTACGGTTCATGCATAATAATATTTTTATTGGTAATATCTTGACTTTATTCCGGAAGTTTTTCGCCGCTTTGTTGAGTTTCTACTTCATATATCCTAATATAAAGTTTCTGGTTACGTACAAATATTGTCCAGATACATACTTAATTGATATTTATGATAACAAACATCATTAAGTCAGTATCTCCTAACCCAAACGGAATTGCTTTGTGAATCTCTGGCAAAGAAATACGCGTTAAGTCATTGTGATATCTCAGTGATTATATATTGTACGGATATTTAGTTACGTTAAAGAATGAATTGGAGATTTACTGATATTTTTCAGGAGGTGAATACGCTCTTCAGAAAACTAAATGCCACTTGCTTCCCCATAAAATCCCACCGTGACTGGATCCACGGCTGACCTAGGCAGTCCTTACATACCTCGACCGTACTATTGGTAGATTTAGAAAGGACCGGGAAGGCTAAGACCCCCACCCCCTATTGTGACCAAAAATGATTGTTAATTTTTCATTGTATTATGCATGAATTTTTTGTTAGAACAACCCATAACTATAACCTAAAAAGCCTAAAAAAAACTATGAGCTTCCGGGGGCTTTGCCTCCTGTGCCCTCACCAGGGCCTTGCCCTGAGCTCAATGGGGGCCTTGAGACGGCCCCAAAACCTCCACCCTATTCTGTATTTGTCAGCGTAGTATCAAACGCCAACACGTGAAAACCACGCCAACACCACGGAAGCACAAATTGAAAAGAATCCTGCCATTCGTGTTTCAAGACAAATTGGAAACTGAACGAGATGTCAATGATGACCCCCCCCCCCCCCCCCCCCCCCCCCCCAATGTGACGTGTGTGAACGAGGACGGCAAATGAGGAAATGTCGGCCCAGATCAATACTACTTACGAAGAGGACTTCAGTGTGAAGGTAATTCAGAGTGACACTGCACAGATGTATCCCATTCATGTTGCAGATAAGCTAGTGATAAATCAAACATGAATTCATATTTTAAAATGTGGATTGGATATAAAATATATTAATATTATAACAAATTCTTTTCAAGAGGTGCAGGGGCCACAGTAAATCATATTAAAATGAAAATGCAAACATTCCAATCACCGTTACAAGCTGCGGCTGAAATGTGTGCTCCTGTCCTTTTCAGAAGAATGTACATTTCATTTCAGCCGTAGCTTGCGATAAGGTCCCCCCCCCCCCCCCCGCCCCGATACTACAGTAAGCGGACATACTGGTGTATGTCTGAAAATATAAACTTCAGGGATGGTTGATTGAAAACTGAATTTGTAATATTAACTGTATTTAAATACATTTTTATAATATGATTTACAAGTAATTGAATGTACTTTAAGGAGACTCATTTCAGCTTGAAAGTGTTTCTCAATTCAGCACAAAATGATTTACAAATAAAAGATTATGTATGTATGTATACGAAAAGTGAAAAATATCGAGTTTTGGATTTCAAAAAACAAATTATTTTTTCAAAAAAAATTTAAAAAGCCTCTAGCGAATTTGAACCCGGGAAGTGTGGTTTACCTGCATGGTGCTTTAACCACTGAGATTACCGCAAAACCGAGGCCTCGTATCACAGCAGGTGTGGCGCGATAAAGATCTCTCCATCAACGCCGAGCATGGACCTAAATTTTGTAGCCCTTCACCGGCAATGGTGACGTCTCCGTATGAGAGAAGATTCTCTAGAGGGACGTAAAATTGTATTCAATAAATCCATCAAATGGTGCGTGATAGGGTTCTCATTTTTCATACGTGCATTTGTTATGGTACCAAAGTTTACACCTTGCAACCTTGACTTTATTTGATCTATTTGCAAGAAAACCTAACCTTGGCAAAACCTTTTGGTTTGGTACCAAGTTTTTACCTTGTGACCTTGACATTAGAATTGGACTTCCTTGAAAACGAAAACATTGGCAATATCTTCTGAATTATTTCAAGGGGGAGACATACTGTGTTTGAACTTTCTGTCTGTCACTAAATCATGTGAAAGCTTATGATCCTGTATAGCTTATCGAATAGATTTGAAACTTCAAATGTGAATATTGTAGGGTGGATCTAATTGATATCCAAAGAGTTACAATGGATCTAAGGAGAAGTTGAGGTGTAGTATGGCTTATCGGATAGTTGTGAAATTTAGAACAACACTTCATTATCATTTAATGATGTACATGTATATGTTGTTCTAACTTAGGCCCCGTGGGGATTTTCAAATTCCTCAGCCCCGTGGGGATCCGGGTTATTAGAATAGATCCTCAGCACCCCTTGCTTGTCGTAAGAGGCGACTAAATGGGGCGGTCCTTCGAATGAGACCGCAAAATCCAAGGTCCCGCTCGAGAATACGGGTTAGAAAACATGATTAAATATTGTTTAACGTCCCGCCAGAGAATCTTTCACTCATATGGAGACGTCACCATTGCCGGTAAAGGGCTGCAAAATTTAGGCCTATGTTCGGCGCTTATGGCCATTGAGCAAGGAGGGATCTTTATCGTGCCACACATTTTGTGACACAGGACCTCGGTTTATGCGGTCTCCTCCGACGGACCTCTCCATTTAGTCGCCACTTACGACAAGCAAGGGGTACTGAGGATCTACAGTGTATTCTAACAATCTGGATCCCCACGAGAATCATGGCAGCGTCAAACCTAAGACGTAAAAATAGGTAGTGATTGCTCCTTCGCCAAACGCTCGGCATTAAAAGTGAGAATTACGTGTCTTCCGGATATCACCTTAAAAACGGAGGTCCCGTGTCACGGTAGGCGTTGGCACGTTAAAGAACCTTCACTGCTACGGCCCTGAGCGCTAAGCATAGGTCTAAATCTGGGATACTTCACCTACAGCTGGTGACGTCTCAATATTAGTGAAAAATTCTCGACGGGACGTAAAACAAAACAATCAATCAATCTGCTCGTAATCTACTAGTCACAGTAGTTTTCAATTCGCAATCAAAAGGTCCCAGCGCCTGGTCAGACCTAAGACGTTTAGTATTGGTATCAGTAGTATCGTAAAACCTACTCCGTTTACCTTAATACAGGTAGAGACTTTACTGTCGCCAAGCTCCCGGTATTAAATGTGAAAGTCACTGGTCTTCTGGAGGTGAACTTATAACGGAGGCCCCTCGTCACAGCTTTAAATGCTATGCATACGTCAAGGTAAAAAATTCGTGGCACTTTTCATTTTGGACAAGGATAACAAACAGGCGAATAGAGTGGAAAAGGCCTTATACCAAAGTTCGGTTGTCTTTCATCACGTACACTTGGGGTTAAGCGAATTGTAGTATTGCACAACAAAAGATGGATTATATATATTAGCATTTTAATGGTGCAAGAATGTTGTCAGAGTTTTCAATTTAAAAGACAACGTTAAGCAAGCTTGTACTATACTGTCAGACAAAATAGCACGTCAATAGTATCAGCAATGCGGAATATCCCACGCGCCTCCACGTCTAGTTAGTTTAACCTCTCACTTCACAGCCACGCATGCGCATCCACTTTTCTTCTTAAAAGAATCGTAACTTAAAGTGTTATCCCGTGGGAATACGGGTTAGAAAACATGATTAGATATTGTTTAACGTCCCGCCGGAGAATCTTTCACTCATATGGAGACGTCACCATTGCCGGTGAAGGGCTGCAAAATTTAGACCTATACTCGGCGCTTATGGCCTTTGAGCAGGGTGGGATTTTTTACGTGCCACACCTGCTGTGACACGGGACCTCGGTTTTTGCGGTCTCATCCGAAGGACCCCCTCCCCCATTTAGTCGCCTCTTACGACAAGCAAGGGGTACTGAGGATCTATTCTAACAACCCGGATCCTCACTGGATTAGAATACATGTAGATCCTCAGGCGTACTTAGAATACATGTAGATCCTTAGTACCCCCTGCTTGCCGTAAGAGGTGACTAGATGGGGCGGTCCTTCGGATTAGACCGCAAAAAGTGAGGCCCTGTGGTACGATAAAGATCCCTCTCTGCTCAAAGGCCTTGGGCACTGAACATACCACGACCAGTCACTACCTGCATTAAATGTAGTACGTTTAATATTATCAACCCCAAAATCACCGGAAATGGTGACGTCTCCATATGAATGAAAAATTCTCGAGCTGGACGATAAACAATATACAACCAACTAACTTCAATGATTGATTATATATTGTATAACGTCCCACTCGAGAATTTTTCACTCATATAGAGACGTCACCATTGTCGGTTAAAGGCTGCAAAATTTAGGCCTTTGCTTGGCGCTCAGGGCCTTTGAGTTGGGAGGGATCTTTATCGTTTCACACATTTTGTGACACAGGACCTCGGTATTTTATTATTTATTTTTTTTGCGGTTTCATCCGAAGGACCGAACCATTCAGTCGCCTCTTACGACAGGTAAGGAGTACTGAGGATTTCTTCTATTCCCTTCGCTTTGCAGGGTTCGATACTGACGGTAGCCCGATAGGCCAAGACACCTTAAAACGGAAGTCAGGCTACTGAACCAGTTCGCGGTAGCTCAGTGGTTAGAGCGTTCGCTAACCGGGAGGTCGTGAGTTCGAGCCTCGCTCGTGCCATGGCCGCGTCAAACCTTAGACGAAAAATAGGTAGTGATTGCTCCTTCGCCAAACGCTCGGCATTTAGAAGTGAGAATCACTTGTCTTTCGGATATGACCTTATAAAAACGGAGGTCCCGTGTCACGGTAGGCGTTGACACGTCAAAGAACCTTCACTGCTACGGCACTGAACGCTAAGCATAGGTCTAAATTTGTGGTACTTCACCTTCAGCTAGTGATGTCTTAATATATGTGAAAAATTCTCGACGGGACGTAAAACAAACAAACAATCAATCAATCTGAACAAGTTATATCAAGCTTGCTCTCTACGGATATTAGATATCTATAAAGCTTACTGTCAATAAATCAGTAAAAATAGCTTGAAACTCTGGTGCAAAAAGGCTGGATTCAAATAAATTGACTGGTGGAAATATTTGTACGCCACTAACTGGCGATGAGGGTCTTTTAACAGAAATTTTATCATGTCTGGTTGGATTTCTCGAAAAATTCTCAAACCTAAGCCCGTGTTTTCTTCTATATGAGCAGTGAAAATCTGAGTAAAATCTCAGACTAAAGTTCAAGTTTCGACGTAAAATTTTTTTTTTTTTTTTTTTTTTTTATTTATTTTTTTTTTTTTTAGAAATCCAAGCCTAATCTAACATGCGACACAGAACATGTATTTAGAGATTTCATCAAAATACTCTCGACATAAGCCTTCGACCTTTATTGCCGATTTCTTGATAACCAGTTGCCTACACGTTTTTGTATTGATCTGTATCGGCAATGGTTCGAGTCTGTAACCTCCCGATCACGAAACTAAGCGATTATCAGATACTAGTAATTTGACCCGACTGAGTTTAAAATCTTCTTCGAAAATATGTTTCATAGTTTTACTAATCTTAAATGAAAGGAAAAAAAGATACACAATTATTCGGAGGTTGTGAGTCCAATACAGTAAAAAAAAAAAGTGTCTTAGAACTGTAGCCTCGAAAATTTCTGATTTAAAATGAGAGACAAACTACACAAACATATGCGCACGCGCAAAGTTACCACGTATTCAATATTGAATATTGTACTTTGGCGTAATCGTCTATCGGTTGTAAATTTACTAAATGTTTGTTATTAGTTTCTACTGTATTATTAAATTGTCTCTGACGCAGCTTCGTTTTCATAACGTCATGGGGGTACATATGTATATTGTAAAACTTCGTGAGATTACAATTAAACAACCTTGATTTTTATTGAGTGGACACCACTTGGATGGTGAACTGTAGTTACAGGTGTTATAGAGAAGAACGGACAGCTTGAAGTTAAGCAAGCGATTGACCAAACGCTATTGAAAACTTTTGACTTGATGTGGGTTTCCAGTAGCTGTTGTCTGTTTTGCCGTAGGGCTAAATTGTATATAAGTAAAAATGATTTTAATTGTCTTTTTTATTACAGAAAGGTAAGAAAATGCGACTTGTATGGCTATAAAAAATTAGAACATCCATTTTCTTGTTTCTTCTGTTTGATTGATTCGGAGAAATAAAATTCCAAAGAGGTAACATAACAACGATTCAAAGTGATAAATTTGACATTGCTTTCAAAAATCAAATTTTTTGATCATGATAAAGCTCTTCAAACAAAATGACATTCACATGGGCGCGGTTTTGTCGCGCATTGTTAACGCGCTTTTACCATAATTAATCTGCGCATTGCCATCGTAATCAAAGGTGTATATTCTAGAAACAAACACAGGCCTCTCAAAAATTAACGGATTGCGAACTAAATGAGGATGTGATTCTACTGTGATATTTTGTCTCTGTTTCTTAAATCGGAAAATGTCGAGCTGGAGGATTAGGTTCCATGATAAGGTAATTTGTATTGGTCGTATATTAGCCATCTCTTCTTATGACCGACGTAATGACTATCGTGACTCGTACATCTATGTACACGTGTTGATAACAGCTAACAATAATGTTTATGGTCCACTCCAAAATATTATATCTACATATTCATCATGTTGCTAATGACTAATACATGCATGTATGTGCAAAGATACGATACTGTAATTGTGCCCTGTTCATCCCCTCACTGAAGGAGGATTTCGAAAATTTGAATTTGGTTTTGTCATCTTTCAGAATAACTTTCACCGCGCACTTGGCTTTAGTTTTGTTACATCTGTCATTTCATTGTCATTTTATGTATTTGCAAAGGCATCTTTGATATTCCCGAAAAGAAATTTTTAAGTTGTAAAATATTTTATGTGACAGAAAATAGAAACTTTTGTTAAGCAAATGACTTAGATAGTTTTAGAGAGTTTACTAACATTCCGGAAGAGAGTTCACTAAGATTATGGCCCCGTATACCGATATTCATGTCAACTAGCACGAAAAAAAGTTAGAATGATAATGGTCATTTAGAAAGAAATAGCAGTCTTTGTTAGTTGGGATATTTTTCCGTCAGTAAGAGGAAGTAAACAATCTTCGCCTAACGTCTCTTTCTTTTGAACAAGTGAAAAAAAAATTACATACCGTAATCGGCAGGGACTTGATTAGATTTGTCTCAGAAAAACTGCTGCTTGTGTGTTCCTTTATTTTGTAGTTAGAAGTGCCCTGACATATTTCGAACTGAATTAAATACAGAATTAATTGCATTTTCAAAAATTAAGTACTAGTACTAGATCGATGAAATTTTACAAATCATTTCATAGCAATACATTCAACCGAAATTTTATTTCCTCGTTTTCTTTTTCTCAAATGCTGTTTGTTAAGTTTATTTTTATAAAACTGGAACAGTTGAAAAAGTATTTTATATTATAAGTCATTTTGATTTGAAAATTATTGAAACAGAACATTAGAATTAATATAATTTCATCTTTAGCTTGTTCCATAATTGAAATATGGTGGCGAATTATAGTGACACAGTCATATTGTGAATAGTTTTGAATACTCCCCTATTGCCTCGGGGTTTATTTTGAGATTTCCGTTTATTTGGACAAGGAAATAAAATCGATCACAGAATTTTCATCAGTTCTCTTGTATATTTTATTACTATAACAAACTTGAATACTTAATGACAAACCTTTTTTTTCCTTGATGACATGATTTCTATTAAAGAAAATTATTAATTTCCTAGGAGATAGAATAATTAACCTGCACTGAGTGAAATATTTATACAATAGGTTTATTTGTCTGCAATGCAAATACGAACGCATGCACACACATAAACAATTTTCTTGTCATTATTTTATGAATATTTATGAAGCAATATCGATTACCGAACATGAGTCATGTTCTTTGTAAAAAAAACTGAGTGTTCCTGAAGAGTTTCATTGCAGTTGGACATCCTAGGTGTCAGTTCTTTACCGGACCCAACAAAAATCGAATATGTTTGATATCACCATAGTAACATTTATTTTAGATACTTCTTTTATTTCAGTAATGTTTATTGAAAGGTCCTTCGGATGAGACCGCAAAAACCGAGGCCCCGTGTCACAGCAGGTGTGGCACGTTAAAGAACCCTCATTGCTCAAAGGCCATAAGCGCCGAGTATAGGTCTAAATTTTGCAGCCCTTCACCGGCAATGGTGACGTCTCCATATGAGTGAAAAATTCTCGAGCCGGACGTTAAACAATACATAATCAATCAATCAATCTTATTGTATGTATGTATGTATGTGTGTATGTATGTATGTATGTATGTATGTATGTATGTATGTATGTATGTATGTGTATGCGCATGATGTGGACACGGAGTAGAATGTAGACAAAGAATGCAATTTCTTAGGTAGTGTGTTATAGTCCGTTGTGTTTGTAGATAATTCCTCTCTTTACTGTACCGTGTGTGTGTGTGTGTGTGTGTGTGTGTGTGTGTGTGTGTGTGTGTGTGTGTGTGTGTGGGAGGGTGGGTGGGTGGGTGGGTTGGTGCGTGCGTGTGTGTGTGTGCGTGTGTGTGTGTGTGTGTGTGTGTGTGTGTGTGTGTGTGTGTGTGTGACAAAGTAACAACACAACTTTATGACAAAGGAGATAATTTCAGCTTCTCCATTGTCAACTTCTCATATTTGTAAAGCAATATTTTATCAATACGCGAGAGCATGTTCTGCGTATAACCAATTTTTAAATCGACACAAGCTACTGCCAAATAAGATGATATTACAGAGGTTTCAATAGTTTCATTTAAGGTTAGCATTTCGCAAATTCTACTGACATTATAATGATCTATTTTGCAAATACAAGCTGTCACTCCGTCGAATGCTGTCTGGCCTATTTCATACCATTTGTTAAACCGTTCTTTACATGCTGATCTTGATAACGAATTACCCCGTTACCTTATCAAGATATAGAGGTCGTGGTGGTTGTAATTGGTCAACAGAGAATGCTTACTCCTCATAAACATGATATCACATCTGGTATGACCAGGACCTTCTCTTATTTTTGTATCTTTTAAAGGATTTATGAAATTGATCAATGTTCGAAATCTTCACTTGTTCAAATATCAGAACTATACTAATCAATATTTATCTGTCTCTGACCCATTCTGATAGAGTACATGATTATACTGTAACTTTGTCTGACATATTACATCATGGTTACCCTGGTCTCATATACAATGTAGTACATGGTTACTGTAAACATAAAAATAATGCGTGGGGGTTATTTGCACTATGCGATTACAAGATTTTCTTGTAAATTACCACAATACATATAATAACTCCCCTACCTGTTTGTAAAACCGAAGGGGACTATATTTTCTTGTCCACCCCTCTGTCAGTCAATTTGACCCTTTGGTTTTCCAGATTTTTTTCCGTTAAATTTGAAACTTGCAGTGTAGTTTTAGAGTGGCAAATTACAGATCAAGTTCGAATATCGTAACGTTTGATCAGCAAGTGTGAAAGAAATTAATTTTTATATTTTTACCTTTTTTATATTCATCAGGATCGGGTGTTTTGATAGAAAGGCTGTAAAAGGAATACATCAATGAAAATATATATATTAAATTTGTTAATTACTCTCGCGAGTATTTTTTTTCTGTAGTCGGTGGGCGAAGCCTGATTACTTGCGGAAGATCGGTGGTCTCTTCCCAGGTACATTGTATCTGGGTTCTCTTCTCCACCAACAAAAACTGGACGCCACCAGATAACTGAAAAATTGTTGAGTGTGGCGGAAAGCAATAAATAATCAATCAATCAATCGAACATTTAATAGTAAGTCGTATTACGAATTGAGTTCGCAAATCCTTTATTAGTGATTAGAATATGGATATTAATGTTATATCGGTCTGTTCCCCCACGTATTTTACAAAAATATTGACCCAGATTTTATGCGTTTTGAACTGCATCGAAACTACGTATATTCAAACGGTAGGCAACGCCGCACAATGACGGAGTTCCGAATTTTCTTGACTATTTTATAATTACAGTTATCAAGCTCAAATTCATTATATGACAATTAGGATATATACTATATGTTTATCAAATGATTTTTAAAAATTTAGAATTTTATATAAGATCATTTCAGCCCTGATAAAAATTACAAGCGTCAATTGTATGAACAACAAAATTAAGGGGGCTTCCGTGGCCGAGTGGTTAGAGCACTGGACTCAAAATCACAGGGCCTCTCACCTCTAGTCGGCGCGCGTTCGATTCTCGCTCGCGCCGATATATGTGAGAAAGTTTGCCAGTTTACTTTCGGAAGGTCGGTGGTCTCTTCCCGGGTACATTGTATCTGGGTTCTCTCCTCCACCAATAAATCTGGACGCCACTAGATAACTGAAAAATTGTTGAGTGTGGCGTAAAACAATAAACAATCAAACAAACAAACAAAACTAAAACGGTCGCGGTAGCTCAGTGGTTAGAGCGTAACTGGGAGGTCGTGAGTTCGAGCCATGGCTGCGTCAAACCTAAGACGTAAAAATAGGTAGTGATTGCTCCTTCACCAAACGCTCGGCATTTAGAAGTGAAAATCACGGGTATATTCGGATATGACCTTAAAAACGGAGGTGTCACGGTAGGCTTTGGCATATTAAAGAACCCTCATTGCTTCAGCCCTGAGCGATAAGCATAGGTGTTAATTTGTGGTACTTCACCTACAGCTGGTGATGTCTCAATATATGTGAAAAATTCTCGACGGGACGTAAAACAAAGAATTAAAATACTGGTAAACATGGTGACTTGGTACCAATGTTTTAGGTCACAGTTCAAGGCCAAACAGCATTGAATGTTCATTCTCTCGAATTACATCCATCAATTAATGGGGGCGCCGGTAGGGGACGTGTATTGCATAAATGCAATACTCTCACAATGTTTGTTCCCATAGTTATGCAATTTATTAAATGATAATAAGGCAGCCAGAAAAGCGCGGATTCGGAAAATGGTTCCGATCCCAAACACACTTTTTTTGTTGGTAAAAAAAAAGTTGCGAAGTATGTGTTTTGAACAAATTTCGAAGGGGGGGGGGGACGGATTACTTCTAGTTCCTTTCCTCGGGATCCGCGCCTATGGAGACTTGCTGTGTGAAAAGCAAACATTATCCCGTGGACATATCTTTGCATTTTATTTGCACATTATCATCAAAACGTTGAATACTCAAGAAAATTTGCTGAACCAAATATTGATACGGTTTCTGTTTCCATCTTTTACTGAAGATTGATTTCCTCATTAGGCATTTAACAATCACGGCGAATAAATCATCACCAAATACACTATTTGAGGACTTGCAAACATCGTAATTGTGTGAAATTAATTACAAAATGCGAAATTAATTCCGACTTACATTTTGCAAAGAATACATAAATGGGTTTTTTGCATGGATTTTACAATCAAAACCAGCATATTTAGGAACAATGTTTTGTACTTCATGACAGTCAAAGGCCATTAAAGGATCCTCGTATGAATCATCTGTCCGAGTGATTCACGGTTGTACGACAAACACCGTAGAGTAATTCATGTTACTGTCGAGTCCAAGCTTTCCTTTCCGGTGGTCGTGTTATGTCTAATCAATTACAGTTTATTTTGATATATTCAGTTTAAAATATTTATATGCAAGATTAATTCATTTTCAGGTGTTGTAATTTAGCTCAAGATATTCTTTATATATATATATATATAATTACCATGATATTCTTTTGACAATTGAAGTGCAGCGAAATATAACGGCGAAAAACCACGTAAGACGAAAATATTAGAGCTTGTTGACATAATTAGTGTTTACATTATTTTGAATTTAAAGAACTGGGAGGATTCGTATACAGTCCAGAGATCAGAGATGTTCGCTAGAGGAAATTAAGAAAACTTAAATGTTTTTACAGCGGAATTTTTAGAAGAGTATACATGATTAATGAATGAAATTTATGTTGATAATGTGATTACGGTCTACAAATTATTTTTATCACCTTTAATGTTTTAATGAATGAGTTCATTCAAGGAAAGTCTGATGTAAAGTTATTCATGTACTATACATGAAATATATACACATCTATCAGTGCATTTTATTTTAATGACTTACAATGTGATTTAACACCCACCCACCTACATCCCGCAACCTGTGAATGACGAACCTTTGTTCTTGACTCCTCACTAATTCTGATTTTAGGTCAACATTTGAAAGTTTATTCCAAGCACTAATATAAAACTACAGCAACAAAAATAGATACGGGTCTGTTGCATTTACCTGTAGATTTGTACGTTTGAATATCGTACAATTGATTTAAAGTGAACGGCATCCCTAATTTCAAACACACTCCTACCATGCTGATTTTAATCGGCCATTTCTCAATTCTGTGCAATCATCTCCTCCCGACAATGGATTCAAAGTCTTACAATAATTCCTTTAATCCCAAATAATTTTGATCACGCAACACCTAAATATTTCAATATACCTTATTGTTGTTGGTATATGTTTGATGTACGAATCAAAGGCAGGATCGTAAGCTTCTAGGTGTTAATAGTGTATGTGTGGAAAGTGCTACTGACGGACCAAAAAATATCGCCACACCCAGATATATTGCATGGTGTCAGAGGCGGTTATGATATGCCTACCAGGAAACGAAAGTCCAGTTGCTGATTTGTTGATAAATCAATCTCAGGTCTCTCCAAGGCCCTAGAAGCCCATGTACACTCAGTCAGCAGTGTCTCACAATAAGCAATATGAAGATTAAAGAGATGGACAAAAAATTATAGGTCGGTAAGCAGGTTTAGTTGATTCAGCATATCGTCCTTAATGGCTGACCGTACTGCCGCAAAGACCCCCCCCCCCCCTTCCTTTCAAATTTATGGAATTGCAGATATGAATGGTCTGTCACCGAAGACATCTTGCTTAAAGGCACAAAAATGCTAATTCCTCACTGTCATAGAACTGCATTAACATTATGATGTTGCATAATCGAGGGTGGGGCTATGCTAGATACACGTTATATACCTGTGTGTACAGATCTTCCCAGACTCTCTTGAATTATTTTTCCATAAGGTTTGTTCATGTTATACACCACGTAAAACGTCCAGCTGATTGGCTCCTTCAGCCGCCGCATCTTAGAATATCATGGCTTAATGTTAAGGTTTAATTTTTGAGACTATACTAAAGATATATAGGTATAAAAAGATATCATTCTCATATATATATATATATATATATATATATATATATATATATATATATATATATATGTATATATATAGATAGATAGATAGATAGATAGATAGATAGATAGATAGATAGATAGACAGACAGACAGCAGGACAGACGGACAGCTCGACAGACGGACAGACAGACAGACAGATAGATAGATAGATAGATAGATAGATAGATAGATAGATAGATAGATAGATAGATAGACAGACAGACAGACAGACAGATAGATAGATAGATAGATAGATAGATAGATAGATAACATGATGAAGATTGTTTTACTATGAGAAAGTTTTCTAATCTTATGCCATGGTTATTTGAAAAATGTGAAGCCATTGAATTTGTCTGAAGCAGTAAAGATAGAGACAACTGCATATACAAATATAACCATAACAACTGTTTAGGATCGGAGACTGTGTCATGATCTTATCCCAAGCTCATCTTATCTAGGACAAGACCTCTGGGAGGAAAATTATAAATATCATAATAAGTAGTATGATAATTGCCATCAGTATAATTCTTTTCTATGTTATAACTTAGCAACAGAAAAAAGGAAATACAAATAATCGGTTACTAGGGACTTATCTCAGCTAAAGATCACATTGCCAAAGTCAGATTTAAAGAAAAGCTTAGTTCTTCTTTTAAAGGCCATATTATCGGTACTTGAACGTTGCTTGATATGAAATGAGTTTTTTTATTCCACATAAGTTGTCTCTGATATTTCTTGTCATTTGGAGGACATACCAAAGTTCTCAATTCAAATAAAAATGCCCTGCTTCTCACCAAATGTCATTTTGACAATAATTTAACTGTCACTGGGAGAAAACATATTAAAAAAAGATTTGTTCATAACTTGTGATAGAGCTTTGGAGAGACAGATTAAAAGACTTGTTCATAACTTGTGATAGAGCTTTGGCCAGACAGATTAAAAGATTTGTTCATAACTTGTGATACTGCTTTGGACAGACAGATTAAAAGACTTGTTCATAACTTGTGTTAGGAGCTTTGGACAGACAGATTAAAAGACTTGTTCATAACTTGTGTTAGGAGCTTTGGACAGACAAATTTTACACAAATGTCATTGACCTTTTCTCATTACTTAATTTGACTTAAGGTGAATTCAAAAATACCAATATGATGTACGGAAACATGACAATTATTATCCGAGCTATGCAAATTCGTTTATTATTGACTTTCAAGCTGGATGATTGACGTAAAGATATATTTTTCTTTGTAGTAATTAAAAATCAAATAGCTTACATCTGTAGGAAAAGTTTAGTACAAATTGAAGAATCTTATCGAATGTGATGTATATCTACAGGTACCTAGCAAATATAGTTTTCCATAATAATTCAGCACTACTATGAAACTGTGATATAGCTAAAAAATAAATCCAAACATTTCTACAGTAAATGAAATGTTTGGAACATTGATATTTTGAAATATGCCTAATGCTAAGATAGGTTATCTAAAATTCAAAATATGTACACCCCCCCCCCCTCCCTCCTCAAATAAGTAAATGCTCCAACGGTTTTTTCCATTGTGAATTCACAAACGTTATATGATAGTAAATTATAGTTTTATGGTAGTTTTCTTAAATAATATCTTAATGTTTGGAAATCTGGTAATCCAAAGGAATATTACAATTTACAATATACATCACACATCAAACAGCACTCATCGGTGTTATTTTAATAATTAAGACAGCTTGATTAATTAATTCAAGGGAGTAGTCAACTTTCTTAAAGAAATTTATATACGTATTACATATAAGGATTTGATTGAATCCAAGTTTTTCCTCCAATCAGGATTGAGCTTCTGGGGCCTCAGGCGCCCCATGACCTCCAGCCCTACGTGGAATGTTATCATCTGATATTAAAATTTATTAATAAATATGTTAAACGTGAAAAGAAGACAGAAACTACAACCGTTTCAAACCTGTGACTTTGTGTGATGGTTATGAGGAGGGGCTCTCATCATATATGGAAACGTGATCAGATGTAATAGTTTGCTCACTTGAGAAAATGTACATTGCCCTGATTACAACATTTGGGGCGTTGCGATTCTTCTTTGTCAAGGTCAGTTCAACATCCCAATAATTTTGCACCAGACGTCCTTGACAGCGCCATTACAGCAGACCAGACGCCATTCCTATCATCGAGTGGGTCACTATACAATTTGTCCTGTTTTGCAGTATAAACCTATATGTCATCACATTTCTGCCTAGCTTTTTACAGAACACAATCAATAAACAAAGGCAAATTCAATAAGATACTAGTATACGATAAACTGAAATTTCCTAAATAAAAAAAAATCTTAAATAAAAAAAATAATGCACACTCTCTATCTCTGGTGTGTATAAAATCGGTTGGGGGAGAGGCTAGGGGTGGGGGTGGGGTGGGGTGTTACATGACCTAGCTGTCAAATCAACAGATCATATAGAGTAGAGCATCCTAAGGGACATCCAGAGTTTTAAGTAATTCAGATTACAGTGTCTCTTAAAAAGACTTCGTGTTAGTTGGTCGTGTTAAGTGTACACGATAATTTGAATTAGTTACCACTCTGGAGGCCGTGTGAAGATTTGAATTAGTTACCACTCTGGAGGTCGTGTGAAGATTTGAATTAGTTACCACTCTGGAGGTGGTGTGAAGATTTGAATTAGTTACCACTCTGGAGGTGGTGTGAAGACTTGAATTAGTTACCACCTAACATTACCTCTAGAGCAGAAACTAGTTTCATTATCGAATAAACTTAACACGACCTCTAGAGTGGTAAGAAATTCAAATATCGCGAAAACTTAACACGACCACTAATTAACTGGAGGTCGTTTTAACTGTACACGATAATTTTAATTAGTTACCTGCGTAAACTTAACACGACACGAACTCCAGAGCGGTAACGGATCAAATTATCGCGTAACTTAACATGACCTTCAGAGCGGTAACATAATTCAAATTACCATGTAAACATTAAACATCCTGATCTTTTTCCAAATTAACACTTATTCTCATAGCTTTGAAGGTAATTTCTTTTGATCTTGCGATATACTAGAGACAAAATTCATTACATATATATTTTTTTTTCATTTTAGAGGAAAGTTTTAAAAGTTATATTTACTATGCTGCTCATTCCGCCGAAATATAGTTCCTTATAATTACCTCAGAGAAATACAGTTTCTTCTAATTTCCTCAGAGAAACATAGTTCCTTATAATTATCTCAGAGAAACATAGTTCCTTATAATTATCTCAGAGAAACATAGTTCCTTATAATTATCTCAGAGAAACATAGTTCCTTATAATTATCTCAGAGAAACATAGTTCCTTATAATTATCTCAGAGAAACATAGTTCCTTATAATTATCTCAGAGAAACATAGTTCCTTATAATTATCTCAGAGAAACATAGTTCCTTATAATTATCTCAGAGAAACATAGTTCCTTATAATTATCTCAGAGAAACATAGTTCCTTATAATTATCTCAGAGAAACATAGTTCCTTATAATTATCTCAGAGAAACATAGTTCCTTATAATTTCCTCAGAGAAACATAGTTCCTTATAATTATCTCAGAGAAATATAGTTCAGATAAATATAATCCCTTATAATTTTTTCAGAGAAATATAATCCCTTATGATTTCTTCAGAACTTATTTCAACGCAGTAGTTCAGCTGTAAGCAAAGACTCCATGTACAGATGGTGCTGATTTTGTTTTGGATAATTTTTACAATCGCTCTTAGTCTTAGTAATTTCTGAATCAAGTGGGAGAAAAATAAATTTTATAACATTTATTTTCGTGAATTTTTCTAAAGAAAAGAATTTGGCAGATATCTTCATTGCAGACAGCTCTGAATTTGTTTGAAATTCTTCACAGTAAGGGTTCGTATTAATATAAATGGTACGATTAAAATTAACTATGCATGTAAAGTGTATTTATTTTTAAGTTTTGTCATCTTAATTGTTTTAAGGAAAATGATGTGACAGAGGAAAAAAATGACAATGATTGTTCAATTTCATTAATCATTAATAACTCCCTCCATTCAGGTAGTCATTTCTGACATTTCCTATCACAATGCACATTATGCAAATTTTGACAACTTTTGTCTCCCATCCTCTTTATTACGGAAACAAGCCATGCGTGAAAGAGGCAAAATATAGAAACGTATGGCTGATTGTAACAATTGAAGTTAGTGTTTGTAATTTGCTGGTGTTTCCCTTCAGTGTGGTTTTATAGACAATTTGTCGACGGGCTTTTGGCCATTACTTGGTTACTTATTGCAGATACGCTTCATTGAACGAGATATACTACAAGGCGTTGTCACGCTAGTTTTCTCTTCTGTCACATTAATATACAAATCTGGCAGTGCACATAATGCATAGTCCCTTATTAAGAAAACATGCCGAAATCAGACATGAAGGTTTTTCTCTCTCGCTGAGATGTTTTTGAAATGAACTTGTGCTTACCGAAATGGTCAAATTTAATTATGATATTTGGGGATATGTGAGAACATTTTAAACAGAATGTTGGGAAGTATGTGAAATTTTCTTTAATATGAATCGAAGACATCATTTGGGAAGACTGAGGGACTACCGCTCAGAGGTATGCTAGTGTAAACCACGTGTTTATTTGTGTTAATTCATTTCTTGGAGTCATTAGACTATACAGAATAATTATTGATTTCAGTGAACCGATTAATATTTATATAGTTTAAAAACCGAGAAAGGTGGCTGCGAAGTGGAATTCAGTACAAATTGCATTCTTGAATAGGCTGTGCATTTACAACGTTTCGTTTGTGGTGTAAAGAATTATATTTGAAATAAATTCTAAAGTACTGTAATTTATTATTAAAATTTTTTTTTTTTTTTTTTTTTTTTTTATTTTTTTGCTTCACGACAAGGTGTTTCGTAAGAAATATTACAATCACCACTGATCAAAGAAAAAATCAGATTTAGGATATAAAATCCGATACGTGATAAATATAACATGCAAGCTCCCAGCATTAGCAATAATTTATAATTATTTAGAGAGTTTTTACTACCAAAATATGTCGATTCTTTAAGGAAATATAGAATTACATGTATTCCAAAAACGTCAAAACTTCCCCAGTATTTCGCACGTGTTCACATGTAATTAATAGACTCCGAAAATGTCAAAACTTCCCCGGTATTTCGCACGTGTTCACATGTAATTAATAGCTGTCTTTCAAAATTTCAAATGAAATATTAATGAAGATTTGATAAGTCGATTTCTTATAGTACGGAAGGACATGGTACTTATGAACTGTGAATTTGGTTAGATACTTATTTATCCACATTTGTCAGTTTGATTAGATTTATTAATCTGAGTTTTTAAGTCTACAACATAATCATTGTATCGGCACGTCCGAGTTTGAAATATCTCCCAAAGCTCCCACAGATGATCGCTGTGTATTTTACTGAATATGAATTAACATAGAGAAGAAAAGGGACAGTTTTAGACTTTCTTTCTATATTAAAGTTCTCTCGACATTAGTGCACAAATTAACATTTTAATAAACTTAACCTGTGGTTCATATACATCGACAGAACTAGAATGCCGGTTTAAGAACGTGGCATTACTAGGATTTTGATATATATCTTCATGAATGATTAATTAATGTACGCGACATTGAAGAACTTTAATGATCCAGATAGTTGGGTTCGTGGGGTCTCATATCTAAATTAAGACAAATTAAGGAAAGGTGTCCATGGATATATATATATTTTTAACTGTACGTTCGGGGGAGGGGGGCACTTACAGGTGTCAGTTTTCTTTTGTAAGATGTGATCAGATTTTGAAATTCTAAACGATAGAACCGTAAACTTTTTTATGAAATTCAGAAATTTTACAAAATGGTGACAAGGAAAAAAATTAATGTCCATTGGAACGGTTGGAACCCTCTCTCTCTCTCTCTCTCTCTCTCTCTCTCTCTCTCTCTCTCTCTCTCTCTCTCTCTCTCTCTCAAATAAGCACCTCTGTACTTTGTGTTCTAACCTCAGTATTCCGAATCATACAGAATGTGTATAGAATATTAAAAAAAATGAAATTCTCTTATTATTTGAAATATATATGCATTTGATAAATATATTTTAAAAGAATTTTAAGTACACATTGTGATACGTACACGAAATGTAACATCCATCTTCGTGTATTATGTCCATAAATTAATTTGTGTAATAATTCTAGACGAACTCATCGGTTGTAATTTGTTGCTGGCAAAAATGAGCCACTGTAGATGAAACGGACAAATGAAGTTAGACTTTTTACTTTTATTATTATGCCTGAATTCTATCGTTTATTTGAGTTGAGAAACATTGCTGAAGTCGCAGTGACAGTATTGATTTAAGTGCGGCGTATTTCATGGATCCGGAATTTCTTCCCTGTATCGCCGCAGGTTTAGTTCCATCAGTGGAATGCCCGTTTCCTGGGCAGTCGTTCAAAACAGATATCGACTGATACTTCAACAAAAGGTGAAGTAACCTTAAAAGCCAGAGGTCAACCAAAAAAACCCAACCTCATTGGTACGAGTTCAACGAATAGACATAAATGGGTGGACTTGTGTTTGAAGCTGACTCAGTCCTTGCTTGGAGTTTCCAGTCAGTTCATGTATAAAATACATTTCTGCTTTCAACATATGCACAGATTATAGTAAACCATTTTCGTAACGCTTCCACCATTTTATACAGTTACCGTGCATCTACTCGTTCGGTTGGTCGCTGTCTGTTCAGATGATTTCTGCTATACAACTGACAAACCTAGTATATACATTTCGAATGTAAAATAATGATTTTCGGAAAGCAAAATGTTGATGTCCTGCTACAGAATAAATACATTATAGCTATCTTGAAATATAAACGACACATTTGTCTTTAGTTTCTAGTCAAAGTTTGTTCTACCAGAGCTACGGAAGCCTCGCCCTTGTCCAACGTTTTAAAATTCTCATCATACTTCAAAACACTACATTCTGTACTGACTGATTATGACTTTCAATGAATAAATGTTGTTACTTATGTTTCCTGAATATAATCAGATTGGCATCGATGGATGCTCATCAATCTTTGGGACAAAATGTTACACTTCTATCGAAATAAAATCCATTCAGACTGGATAGAATACAACATCTAATGTAAAGGTGAAATGACAATCGATCTCTCTAGCGTACAAAATGAAGCATCGCCCTCTGATTTATATTTCTTATTATTACAAATTTATAGTAAATACGATCACCATCATTCATAAATTTATTACGCATGAATATTTGTTGCCTTCTGAAACATTATATTAGCAATTCAAATAGTATTTACGCCATACCTTGCATTCCAAATGCAAAACACTTATGACTGTGTGGAATTTGAGACGTTGAAAAGAATTGTATTTCATAAACAATCTATGGAATAATGCATTATTTGACCGCACACGCCGGGGCGTGGTTTACACTGCTTTGGATTTCTTATTTGTTTCTTTCGAAAATGAAGAATGGATTATTAATTTATAACTAAACTTTGAAAAAAAAATGATTTAACTTTAAATATCCTCATCTACATAAACATCAACAACAATCATCATACTGAGTAAAGTAAAATATTTGAGTGTATTGTTTGGTAAACCAAGATTGAATACGCCCATAAACATCGAAGTAAATTATTTTCGGCAGTCTCGATATAGATGTATTTAGTATGTTATATATTACGTTAAAACATCACTTGGTAAACCATACTGTCATTGGGTCGAATGCTGTCTGACGTTTTTTATACCAATTGTTAGCCGTTTTTACACACTGATTTTGATTACGAATTACTTTGTTTTTCCTGATCAAGATATAAGGCTCACGGCGGGTGTGACCGGTTGACAGGGGGGTACTCTTGCTAGGCATCTGATTTCACCTATGGTATACCCAGGGTCCGTGTTTGCCTAACTCTTAATTTTGTATCATTGTTCGTTATCAAACATTGAGCTAAATGTTTGCACCTTTATTGCAGTGGCCTCACATGTCTTCCCTCTACTCCGGGGGATCGGATGATGAACAAAAGTACGTGGATCCGGGGATGATGTTTGACAATGTCTATGAGGACCCTTCAGAACCTTACGGTGCTTACAAGTTTTACATGGCACCAAGAGAGGAATTCGTCATTCAATCCGAGCCACACCTCTATCCTACCAGAGCTGTTTACAAAGATGACGATGATCGGACTTCCGGTTATGCTACCAGTGGCGGATCCAGTTCTTTCAAAGATGGATCCACGCGGAGAATTTTGCTATGTGTTCTTCTGATATTTTTACTGATTGGTGCAATAATAGCTGCAGTGACTATGGCTGTGTTAAGTAAGATTTTGAATGTATACAGTCCTGTCATACTTGTAATGCACTCACGCGTAGTATGTATGTAAAACATTGTTTTTGCTCAAAATGACCCAGTTTTCCCATAGTCCGTACGAATCCCCCTATCGAGGTCTGTGGTCAGTTAATATAGCTTTTTAATTGTCGACATACTAAAGCATATGACTATGAAATTCATATATGGGACATACCACTATTGAAATCAGAATTACGATCATTCTTCCGGGAATATCATTTCATTTTTTTTGTAAGTTAAGATCACTCATCGGGAGGGGGTATTATTTCATCTTTCGTAAAGACTTTGGTCCATTAAAGACTTGATGGGATGGAGAGTAGAACATAACAAGTGTGTGAATGTGTATGCTAAATATCTCTAAAAGTCCTCCACCCCACAATGTTATTAAAATGGTGGATGAGGCCTGTATTTGGAAATCATGAATGTATGGCTATTTACTAATCTATCTATGAAGTTTTTATGATGAACCAAATTATGTATAAAACTGCAATCATTTTTCCAGTTTCCCACCAGAGAAGGATGAAGCCATTAAGTCCAGATTCACAAGGGCAGGGTACGTTTCCAGTTCCTCAGAAATCTATTCTTAAATGTGATTGATATATATCCAACAATTATGAATATTTTTTTCCTTTCTTGAAACGTCTCAATATGAGTGAAAAATTATCGACGGGACGTAAAACAAACAAACAATCAATCAATCCTTTCTTGAAAATTCCAGATGTGTTAGAGTCCAACATTAGGATAGCTAATAGAACTTATATAGTAGAACACGGTGATCCAAACAGCAAAGAATTCAAAGAACTGGAGACGGAATTCTGCGAAGCAGTAAGAACTATCTCAAAAATTATGTTTTGATTTCTAATTTGTTAGGGCTGTAAACCTGGATATGTCCACGCTTTGTTGATTATGTGTATTTCCTTTACAAACCATACACGTAGGGTTTAATTATAAACTACAGAGCAAAGGGAATAATTTACTCGATAATATAATAATCGCGATTTTTAATGTAAATAACTTCCACGCATAATTTCCACATTTACAGCAAATTGCTTCAATAATTTTGTAAAATGCTGTAAAATTAAGAGTAACTTTGTATTCACAGATGGACGCTATGTTCCTGCGCAGTGATTCGTCCTTAAATGATGACTATACTGGATGCAAAGTCTTGAGTTTCAGGTATTCAAATCGAATTCAACAATTTCCAATTCTGCCACAAAACTATCTAATTTAAAAAAAAAGAAGAAAAAAAAGATTTCGTACATGAATATACTAGAAATGATTACAGGATATCAAATTTTATTTCTATAGATACGGAAGTGTTATAGCTAGATATCTGCTGACGTTTTCTTGGAAAGGCAAGAAACCTACAGAATCGATAGTTAATACAGTGAAAGACTTTCTTCGGGAAACCATTCCAAAGAAAGGCATATGGAATCCGTTGTTACTTGACGGGGAATCTGTGAATATTTATCCAGTAGAAATTAATGAATTTGAACCTACTAGAAAATCACCTGAAATAAGATTGACCTCAGATAATATTGGAAGAGAAACTGTAACTAGTTCTGTAGTGCCTGTTATTAAGTCTCTGAGTAGATCTGCATCCGACAAAATTAATGATGAATCAACTATTGATGTACCGCTTGAAGCGACAAAGAAAGACATTTTGTCCAGAATTCCGCCATCTTTAACCACTACAAGTGCTAAAACTGAAGAAGTGCACCCATTATCTAAATTTGATGATAATGTGGAGAAACTCTACCCATCTCAAAGTTATTTGATGGTCGAATCTGAAATAACCCCATCTGTGTCACTGTCGTCCAAACTTTCAAAACATGCATTTGATATACTATTTACAAACTCGGATGATATCGTAGAACATTTATTAGACGGTAGGAAGATTCAAACGACGCCATCAATGAACACTGATGCAACTGCCTCGATTGACAAATCAGCAAGTCTCGACATATCTTTACGAAGAGATGAAATAGATAGGATACTTAGCGAATTTTTGCCTCCAGTGTCATCATCGTCTAAAGTGTCGTCTGGTTTTTTGTCATCCTTTGAAGTCCTTCATCAAGACTTAAAAATTTCAGCTACTCCTTCCGTATCAGTCATTAATATCGGTACAGATAATATGTCCAGAACTATAGCTGCTACACCACCAAATACAAAGGTTGCATCGGTTGACGATCAAGATTTATTTGGAAAATTTTTGTTACCAAGTTCACCATCAACGAGAAATCCACTGGGATTTCCTTCATGGTTTGAAAGCAAAAATATACATCAAAGCAGCGTGGACCAGTTGTTTTCTGATGGTGATTTCGGTGGATTTTTATTTCCTTTTCCTAAGAGGAAAGAATCGTCAACAGAAATTCTACCACCAAATTTTCTGATGGCTTCTGCTCATAGTCAGTTTATTCCGTATAGTTACTCTATGGGTGATACAGAAACGAGTCAACACATGTATAAAGGACATCAATCAATTCTGGAGTCTGCAATCAGTTCTTTGCCAGTGCACAATCTGAAAGGTTCTACAGAAAATGTGGCTATTCTTTCTGTCGATTTACTGTCACATTCTAAAGCATTTGAAAGTCATTCATCCTTAACGTTTGAACCTGAAATTGATGGAATGTTTAAAAATTTCTTTCTTCAATCATCAACATCTTTGAGTCAAGAGGATACAGAGCAACCACCATCAACAGAGTCTATCAATAGTGATACATCGTCAAAATACCAGTTTTCAAGTCACATCACATCAAGTGATAAGTATACAGATACAGTTAACAAATTATTATCAAAAGAGGGAATGCTTTCTCGGTATTTCGAGGACACAAAGAAAGAATTTGAAGAACTGTATTCAACAAATTTTCAGAGCACTCCACACACCAGCAGTGAATCGCTATCTTCAAAAAATACTTTCCAATCTACTATGGTGTTGCCATCGGAAGTTTTAACTTTAACAGAATCAAGTTTGCATAAAGAACCGTCATCTTCCGTTCCTGTGGATGGCACTTTGAATTCTCTAATTTCTTCACCTATTGATAAATCGCCTCCACATGTGAAGACTGCAGATGAATCAAATTTATTTAGTAGTTTTTCATCAACAAGCCAAAGTCTTCCACTTCAATTTACAACTTCCTACTACAATTCTTTACAGGCGTTATTGCCAAAGGACATTGGAAGTGAATTGCCAGTTGAAGAGTTTGGTCTTTATTCGATTAGTTTGCCATTGCTTAAAAATCATCTGAAATCTAATGTAGTTGATCGGTCGAGCGAAGGTGCCTCAGATCCTCAAATTTCGGTGCATTCGACTAGAATTGATTCCGTTATGCAATCTCGAGACGCAGTTACTCCATTTTCAGGGATAATACCTGATATTTCATTGGATGGAAAATTAGAAAGTATATTCGATAATATTTACAATATAAAAAGTGTGCTTCTACCTATTGTTTCAACAGTACTTTCTTCATCCTTAGCTGAAAAAGAAAGGACATCAATTAACGCTGTAAGTGAGCAAACATTGCAAACAGGTTATACTGCCTCGCTAATTCAACATTTGGACTTTAAGTCATCTGCTGTAGATAGTTCATTCTATGAATCGAAAGATATGCAAACGAAATCTTTTAGTGACGTCTTAGGAGATGCATCTGATCTCTTGTCAACTTTGACACAGGAAGACAAGCTGTTAACAAACACTTTGCAGAACAGCCACTCACTACCAAAGGAAACGTCTAGTATTGTAACAAATACTTTAATGACACCAAACCTTTTAAACATTGAAAGTATGTCGGCACCTGCATTAACAGACGAAAAATATCATATATCGCCAACAAAATCATTGGAATATAAGACGGAACTTGTAGTCAGTAGTCAAATTGCGCTTTCAGAAGAAATACCAATATCATCAGATTTAAATCCTAATCAGATGACAAAGAGTTCTGCTCTACAAACGGTTCCAATACCGTTAATAAATGATGTAACTTCGCAATCAGAGCAATGGATGGAATCTCATGCTTCCTTCATGACTGATATTTCTACTTCTCAGTCTGAAAGTTTGGGTCCACTTACGAATTTCAAACAATCTTCCGTTTATTCTAGTAACGTGTTACATCATGACGACTCTTTGGGTCAACGGATTACTGGTGCATTATCATCACACACTTCCTCTTCTGTGTCAGCAGATGAATATCCCTCAACGGAAGATACGATGGAGGTCGCACAAACATTGAAAACTAGATTCACACCGTCTTTAGATCAGAATGTTCTATCAACTGCCATTTTCTCGGATCAAATTGATTCCAAATTTCAAAGTTCCTCTGACTTCTCTTCTGGAAGTCCTTACATAATAAATCCAGTCATTTCCAGTCTGCAGCTTAAAAGCACTATTACTTCGGATCTGAAATCACAGTCTACTTTTTCTTCTCATGGACTAAGTGAGAAATTCACTGTACAAAGTTCAGATACAGTATTCCAAAACACATTTGATAAAATCTACAGCACAGCTTTAGAGGAAATAACTGACTTTGAAAGTACAATTCATGTATTTGCCAGTAATAGTATTACCGATAGTGACAGTATCCATACTTTGAAATCATTACAAACAATGATTTCAGAAAATACTTCAGAAGAACCTCAATCATTGACCATTGAGGCTTATCAATTGTCATCGAGTATAGGTGATATAAGTACCAAATTTGATTTGATGCCTTCAAATATCAGGACAACAGATATAAAATCTGACTCAATAAATATGCATATGAATTCAAGGCTTCCTATACAACTTGGTACAAGTAATACTTACACAGCTGCCATCATAAATACTACATTAGTTTTAAATGAAATGAATATACTGTCAGATGGAATTACTGCGAGTCTAAATTTTGGTAGTGTTTCAACTCAAACATATCCACCGAGAAGCACAAAGCCAGATTCGTCTTACGCAGATGAACTAACGAAAGGTTTGATGACAGTCTCAATTAAAACCGAGAACCAAAACTTGACCCGGTCTGGATCTTATTTTGATAAATCGTCTATCACCCGTACACTTTCAAATTTAGACCATAAATCAATAGATATGATATCAATAACATCGGATGTTTCTGAATATGGAACAAATGAATATGAAAAAATGACAGCATCCATTACAGCTGCATCTTCATCAACTTTTACAAAAGAACAGAACGTGGCTACAGATTTTGACCTACTTTCAAGCATGCATTCTCAATCTGAAACTTTTAATGAACGATCCATTTCTAGCGAACCTTTTATGCAGACTGTAGAAGCTCTTGGTTTCCTATCTACAAACGGATTAATGACAGAGTCATCCATCGATACAGTAAACAATACAGTACATCTAGATGCGACTAAAATCAGTTCGGAAACTTCGTCTATTGGTCTGATATCTACAGATATCGATCAGGATTCACAGATATTTTCTCAACACACTCCTGATGCAATGCAGTCGCAGTCGGTTACTGCTAGTTTTATTGCTGTAATGAATGATTCATTTTCTGTTCATTCTACTTTGTCCCCGCTTTCAAATAATTTAGGAAATCAAACAAACATTCCTTATCTGGATCATTCAGAATTATTAGATGCACCAGTAACAGAAGTAATGTCGTCATTTTCTACCGTAATGGCATCTCAAAAGACCGATACGCACGTCTTGGATCCATTAAATACTTCAGGATGGACTTCTAAGTCATTGACAAATGTACTGGATTTACAGTCGTCCAAATTGCTATCAAGTGACGTTTCTTTAGATCACCTGGTAAAATTTTCCAATTCACTTTTACGTAACACTGCTTCTTTAGGGCTGAAGAATGATGTTTTGTCATCTGCAATGATGGATAGTATTATATCAACGCCTATTGACACGTTACCAGTAATCGTTCAATCATCGGATTTTGCAACCACAAGCTCTTCATATTTTGTGTCAAAGTCTATAGTAGATCACGTTAAGGAATCTGAATCTCAGGAGACCGAATTTCAGAGTCATTCTTCACGTTTAGAATCATCAATTTACGATTTTTCAAATTCAAGTGTTGGACATTTGTATGACAAAATGCAAATCGATGGATCATCATCGATGTCATCTCTGTATACAAGTGACATGCGCGATATGTTATCAGCTACTTCTGCTGCCAAAGTGTATGAAAACCAAATAACTGTTGAACCTTTGTTTATATCTTCACTACACGCCATTAACACACCCATCGATGCATCATTTCTATCAAAAATTCCAGAGATTAGTGAAAATATATTAGAATCCATAGCAGTGACAGATCCCTTCCACAGCAATAGAGTTTTACCGTCTGAAATACCCTTGGAAGTGTCTACATCCTCTGCTTCAGTTCGATCATCATTGTCGTCTGTACTCCAGGCAGATAATGAAAGTACTGATACGGAAGGAGCGAAGCTATCTAGTTTATCAACAACATACATGTTTATCCCTGAAAGTGTTACTGTTGAAAGTGGATTAACACCATCATCAACAGATCTGTCGTATGCAACAGAAATCTTAACAACAGAAGCCTTCTCATTAAATTCAGAGATAAGGAGGTTGGATGGTGATATAAAATCTGAAACCTCTTACCCTTCGTCTGTTTCATATATCCTTCCTATCATTAATCAGCATATATTTTCCGCCTCTAATATTGATCAATCCACAATTTCCACTTCAATCCTGTCTTCACTAACGGTTACAACTTACCCTTTAACAAATGGTTTGACTGATCTAGTATCATCAACCCCTGAATTATTGATAAATACTTCTAACTCTGTCTCTTTCCTTTATCCCCACCCGTCCTCAAAATATCCCTCCTTGATAGAAAATTTACCTGTAATGTCAACACAAGTATTTCCTGTAAATGTTTCTTCGAATTCAACTACAGATCCTAGCATTAACATAACACGATCACAGTTTGATATATCTTATGAAACTAGAAATCTTGAAAATAGATCATACGTAAATACGATACATTTTACAGCATCAAAGATACCAAATGAAACATTTTCTAACACGATTGTTATTTCAGGTGGCATCGATATCATAAATAGCAATGAACATAGTTTATCCAATACACCTTTACTAGATATATATTCTTCTATAGCATCCTCTGATACTATTTCGAGTTTGAAAAGTTCCTATGCATTTTCTTCTCTGGCGCCCAGTGAGGAAATCAAATCTCAAATTACACATTTTCCCGATGCTCTTTTGGGTTCATTCAGTTTGAATTCAACATTAATGTCCCATACGGCTGAAACTCCAATACTCTCTTCATCATTATTTCAATTAAGTAATTTTATCGACGATACCGTAACCAACGTAGGATCAACCACTCTAAATAGCGCTGCTCAACAAACGCCAGTAGGAGTAGAATTTGATGCATCTCCAACATCAATCATTGAAGTTCAGTCCTTGACTCCTCTTGTAACTCCCTATAATATGTCTGTTGACGTTCCCATAGAATTTATTCAGGTAAACTCTTCACATGAACTAGACCCACATGAGTTTGAACCGAATAGAACAGAAATATTCATATCACCAACTCATGTGAAATCGTACTCATTGTCGGAAATAAATAGTTCAGTTCAGAATCAAACGCCACTAGTACAAGCCAAGTCCATGGATGAAATTAAAGACTCTGTTTATTACGTAAATCAACATAGTCATTCACTGAGTATAGGCCCACAAACAGTTGACACAATGAATTTAATATTACCAACACGGGTGGATTCGCAGACGTCGACAAACATAAGAACTGAAATTTCGTATCGGACGTCAACTCCACTAAGCATTCCTTATGAGACTTCTCAAGACGACATTCTTTTTAATACAACTAAAGAAAACCTTTCATCTAATATAAATCCACAAATATTAAACTCTGAGACAGGAAATATGATGAGGAATCCTTTATCATCATCACAGGTGGATTCGTATTCCCTGTCATTAATGACACCTGCAATTTTGTCCCAGGTGTCATCTGTGCAAGTTACATCCTATTTCTCATCAAACACCATCGCTTCCGATGTAAAGAAAGCAAATAGTTCACTTAATGCAGGCACACTAATATTTAACGATAACGCAACGAATCTTATATCTCCAACACCAATGGGACCAATAATAACACATAATGCTCCTTTTCAACCGATAGACGATATCTCAACGATTCAGATATCACAAACACGTATTGAGCCGTATATGCCGTCCATAATATCAAATGAAATTCTGTCTCAGACGCCATCTTTGCTAAGTGTTTCTTATAATACATCTCATGATGTTGTTTTCGATATGAATAAAGAAAATGATACACTTGAAATAGACCCACTGGCGATTGACCATAACACAACGATTCAGATATCAGAAACACCTGTTGAACCGTACATACCTTCTATAATATCTAATGAAATTGTGTCTCAGACGCCATATTTTCTAAACACCTCTTCTAACACATCTCGCAATGTTCTTTTTGATATGAATAAAGAAAACAATACACTTAAAATAGGCCCACTGGCAACTGACGATAATTCCATTATTCTGATATCACCAACGCTGGTTGAATCACACATGCCGTCCGTAATGACAAATAAAATTCTGTCCGAGATGCCTTCTTTATTGACTATATCTTCTCACAACTTTCTTTACGAAACACGGTCACTTGATATAAGCTCAATTGCATTTAATGATAACTTGACGAATTTGATATCTTCATCTTTAATAGAATCGTATATGTCCCCCTTGATGACCAATGAAATTCAATCTCAAACACCATATTCATTAAATACTTTGTATAATAACTCTCTCGATTTTCTTTTACATACGAATAATGAAAATCGGTCACTTGATATGCGCCCACTAACTTTTGACGATAATTCAACCAATTTGATATTACCAACTTTGGTAGATTATCACATTTCGTCGTTAATGACAAATAAAACTCTTTCTCAGACGCCAACTCTCGCAAGTACCTCGTATAATGCTTCTCTTGATTCTCGTTTTGATATGAATAAAGAAAATGGTACAAGTGAAATAGGCCCACTGGCGTCTGATGAAAATTCGATGTTTCTGACACCACCAACGCTGGTTGAATCGCACATGCCGTCCGTAATGACGAATGAAATTCTGTCTCCGACGCCTTCTTTATTGACTATATATTCTGATAGTTCTCACGCATTTCTTTACGAAAAGCGATCGTTTGATATAAACTCAATTGTGTTTGACGATATGTCCACGAATTCGATATCATCCACTTCACTAGAATTGTCTATGCCGTCCGTAATGACAAATGAAATTCTGTCTCAGACGTCGTCTCTATTAGCTACATCTTCTGATAGTTCTTACGATTTTATTTTCGATATAGGTAAAGTTAATCGTTCTCTTGCTGTCAGCCTACAAGCAGCGGAGAATAATTTGAATTTGAATATGGAACCAAAAGTTATATCTGCAACACATACGCAATCCCATTCCTCGTCCATGTTGACTAATGCTTTTTCATCTCAGACTAGTCCCTATGTTATGTCAAATGACATTCCTGTAACAATAAATGAAGTAAATCGGGAAGTACTTTACACATCAAACTTGATGACAAACAACATAATACAAAGTGATTTTTTTTCTAAAACACAGTTTGTACAAACAGTTTCTCATGACGCTTCAATTTCCAATACTGTTAAAGAAAATAAGTCACTAGATATAGGCCCGCAAGTTTTTCAAAATAACATTTCAACATATCTCATGAACACAATAACACCAACTCGCGTAGAATCGTATTCACTGCCCATAATGAATAGTAAAATGCTGTCTAGAATGCCACTTTTGCAATCTACTTCCTATAACACATTGATGGGTTCCCTTTTAACCGTAGAAAATGAAAGTCTTGCACTTGATTTAGATTTTGAAATGTTGGATTCTGACTTATTAAATTCCATTACGAGGGCTAATTCAGCAACATTAATGGATTTGTATTCATCATCTGTAACAATGAGTGAGCTCCCGTCACAGACCTCTCCCCTAAACACGTCTATCTATTCTAAAATAAACGACACCCTTATCCGTAGGAACAATCAAAGCCATTCTCTTCATTTAGGCCCATCGATATTAAGCGTGAGCACAACAAGAAATCAAACTATGACAGATGTATCACCAACGCTGATTGAATCGGTCATTTCTAGCGCAGTTATATCTGAAATCCCCATTGAAGAGAAAAACCCCCATGATGTAGTCCCATTTCTTTCTGACCCTTACACAACAACTACAAAAGGTGTGTCACCAACACAAGTGGATTCCAACTTACCATCTGTAGGGACTAGTGAAATTCAGTCACAGATGCCACTTGCACAAACCACTCCCTATGACCATCTTAAAGATTTTCTTTTCAACATAAAAGAAAAAAGTGACTCACTCAATGTAGATTCACAAGCCTTAGATCCCAGTATATTTGATATGTCAATAAATTCAACACAGTATTTTCTTCGTTCCAGTTTGTTTTTTACAACAGTTGAAGAGTTCAGTTTGCATGATTTGGCAATCCAAAGCAGCTCATATGAATCGACACAGACAATTCAAACTTACAGTAATATGGCATCTATTGAGAACAACGAAAATCAGAAAATTTCTAGTATATCGAAAAGTGAATCAGTCATGGATTCATTTGAGCTCTTTGGCAGTTTATCTAGTGGTGTATCAGATATCCTTCCTGTTGCTAACACTTTACCTAGCCTTAATGTAACAGATGCCAATAACATTTTACCTACATATAATGGTAAACCTTTTACCTCAGTATGGGATTCTTACTGGTCATCATCATCACTGACCACTGGTAATTTACTGCGCATCACGAATGCTACCAATTGGACGCATCCAACGTCACCCTTGGGTCATTCTTCGCTTGTACCGCTATCCTCTGATTATGCCTTACTGCAAAACCTGTCAACAGAGACTTCATCTCCAGAAAATGAAAGTGATACTATTCAGCACAAGGTGATAAGTAACCAAGGATTTTCAAACTTTAATTTGAGTAAAAGTTTGAAACAAACTGACTCAATGGCACGTTACGCTCTTGATAAACAAGACTACTATAAAGCCGCGAACTCATCAGATTTCTTTGTTTATCCAGCATCAGGGATCAAAGACAATGTAAGTATAAATGCAAACGGATCTTCTAGAATTTTCTCACCTGCAATTAATTTAAATGAAGAATCCATAAGGTCAGAAATGTTGCGGCCATTAAATGAATATCATCATTTATCGCCTCATGAACATTTCGTGGAAGATTCTTATATTGAAATCAGTGTTAGCGTAGACCCTTTAACTCAATTATCCATTGATTTAGGTACAGACTGGCCTTTAGGAGTTACAAGCAGTAAATCTGACGTAGAGATGCATACAATTTTACCATCAGCAAAAATATTCTCTCAGTTTGATGAATCATTACAGATTTCAAACAGATTATTTCAGAAGGGGTCCGCAAATGAACTAGGAAGGGACACTCTAGTGCAAACAGTGCTTACTACTGGCTTTGATAGCAAAGTTCTAGCAACTCCAGTCTCTGAACTAACCTCAATATTTTCAAGTCTAATTTCTTCTAATACAGAATTGCAGAAGAATGTTTTGCCTGAAGGAAATTTTGATGGACCGTTCTCATATATTGATGACATAGACCATACGATAAAATCATATACGTTAGCTCTAAATAATGCCGTGTCGTCCAGTATCTTGGATACTGGCATGCATTCGGTAAAAGGCACCATGTTTACCATCTCGGATATTTCGAGTAGCATGGATTATGACATTAAAAAAATACCCCCCATATCAACTATACCACTAGATAGCTCGTTGCATAATTCTCATAAGCAATTAATAAATCCAAAATTATCAGAGGTGGGAAATTCCATACAAAGTTCAGAGTTTGTTTATGGTGCCGCTGTAAGTAATTCAGAAATGATCAGTACTTCAGAGAAGAGTGTAGGAACTAACTCGTTTACAAATACTCCGTTTCTTCTTCATACACAAACTCTTTTACCATCATTGGAGAATTCCGTTGGATTTATTTCTCTTTTGCAAGAAAATAAGAATTGGGATCCACAATCAGCATTAATAAAATCACTTACACTAAGTCTGGATACTTTATCCGATCGCTTAGGCTCCATATCCGAGTTGTCATTTAATCGACCCTCCCTATATTTAGCCAGCAGTGCATCCCCTGATATTGAGAATAGAGCCCTTTTGTCATTTTCATCAGAAGATTCCGTCTATGATGCCTATCTAACCCGATTTTTAGACTCTATCAATATGGTTAACTCTGTATCTCAGACGGACACAAGTTCAGAAATTTTATTTGGGGATAAAAGTATTGATAATGCAAAGTTATTTGCTTCCATCCTCAGTGAAAATTTTACAGAAACGAGAAGGACACCTGCCACAACCACATTCACTAATTTAAACACGGAATCGACGGTTCAATCTTTTTTCTCTGTAGAAAAGTCATTCAAGGACGTGAACTCTGATTTAATTCGTTCCTCCAAACTTTTTGTCTGGCCATTGTCTCAAAGGGGCTATCGTCACGATAGAACAAGTCAAACAGGAAATCACATAAAGTCGAGTATTGTTTCGTCACCACTAAACGGAGATACAAGAACACAACTAACAAATACCATTTCAGAGAACCAAATTTCGAGTACATTGACTGATAAGAAATCGCTTAGTTTTACAAGTTATATTGTACCATCTTCTGCTGAACACTACACAAATAAGTCCCCAGTAGATACCAATACAAATATAAAACACTCACAGAATAAAACTGGCATAGAAACCCTGCCATTTCCATCGAATATTAAATCGTACACAGTCACCAGAAGCCGTTCATCTGGTGACAATTTTCTGTTTACAGCGGCGAATGACTATGACTACTATGCCACTGCTTTTGATTTCGTCACTGATAATTTAGACGTTAATCTGCCAGGTACTGTTGAGTCGTCGTCAGTCTCATCCTCTCTGACAATACTAAATACTAAATCTTACATGGATAATCCTCCACTGATCCCTATCCAGCCCACTACGATTTCATCAAGAAAAGCTTCTAAGGCTAAAACACAAGATACATTTCCTTTTGAATCTGCAGCAGTGAAAGGGTATCCCATTCGTTTAGATTTGATAAAGCCAGACAAGACACAAAGCCCGTCTCAAATAATCTTGCCCACATTATATTCCATCAGCAGTGAAACGTTTAATCTAAACAACTACATCATTAGCAGTCAAAGTCTCCTTGAAACTCCTGTTCGTATTCATTCTTCTCAAGCAACACAAGTCATGAAAGATACCATCATGTCGTCCCTTCAAGGATTTCCAGGACAACACGTCTCAGAGACAACGCCTCTCGGCACAATGATCAAACAATCCCCTACGTCATCGATAATTTCAATGTCTTCGAAAGATCCGTTTGCAGGGTTTTTCGGTGCAGGTCCAGCCATACCGCAGTGGGTCCTCGATATGTTGGGTTCCGTACACGAGTCTCCTAAATCTTCAGCCAATTATTATTTCAGACATTAATATGTAAGGTGGAGTGTTATTTTAATTCAGCTACAATAAATTTTGTGCCATTTTTGGTAAAAGGAGGGGGTACTATAAATAAACAAATAGATAGAGATATGTTTACCCAGTTTGATTCTTCGAATGAATGCTGTCATAATTCATTAGTTTGTTTTACATGTGCGTATGTTAATCTATTTCTTCAATAATGTAGCTTTGTGCGCATGTCAATCCATTTCTTCATTAATTTAGCTGTGTAGCTTTCATTGGTATGCATGCAGTTTTAATATAATCGCCCTACATTGTATGTGTGTTTATATACAGGACATTTACACGGGTCAAGGACGGTGCCTTCCATTTATAGATTATTTTAATGCGCGAGTGTGTTGTATCATGTGCAAAAAATACTGCACGTGATGTTATATACAAAATGTTCATGGGACAGCTTGATCACATATTACTATTATTCATTGTGTCATACACGTGTTGTATAATTTGCTGTCGAATGAAATGATGAGTTCCAGTTTAAGTTTTCAGTGTATATTTTTTTTAATTCTTGTTGTATATATATTTTGTATTTTCAATGTGTAAATTTTGAATTTTCGTGAATATATTTTGTTTTGTTTTATACACGTCATTGTGCATTGCAATGTGCTACACATCAATGCACTAAATAATAACAAAACAGGCACTTTTAAATAGAGCGCATCTTATATATGCTTTATTGCTTTATATGTGTAGCACTCATGCCATGTTCGTTGTATTTTATAGATAAAAAATCTCAATCTTAATTTCAGAATGTTTATGGCTGATATTTCTTTGAACAGATGTAGATACATGTATAATCAAGATGCCATGGTAAAAGCAGTACAGGGGAGAGGGGGGGGGGGGGTTCGCAAGCGTTGCATTTTCCTGTACAGAAACTCCTTTTGTACATCTCTTAAATGCTTGGTGACGTTACAGAGAATTACTGTTAACTTCGTTTTTATATTTTATGGACGTTAAATTTTACAATTCCCGTCTCGATCGATCGGGGAAATATCATATTTAGCAAAAATACCTAATATCTGTTTGCAACGGCAATAACGATCAAGAAGTCATGCATTTTCTGTGCCTTTTAAACCACGGGAACTTTTCCTCAATCACCCAAAATGGCATACGCGTTCTATAATGGCATGGCGCGTTACATAACTTTCATTTAGTTACGAGATATTTCTTACAACCATGAATTTTATAAAAAAAAAAATTATAAAAGGAAATAATGAGAAAAGAAGAATAGATGTCGCTCCCTCCATGCTTTTTCAGCGCCTGACTGACACCCGACTAAATGCGACCGTTTGGTAAAGAGTGATAACTCTATAGAATGGCCTCACAGACGCATCTAGTGTGCAGTGAATAAAACGATCTTACGTTGAAGTCGTGAAGATTAATGTCTAAATTTGTGGCATTTTCATTTCCTGTGGGTTACCCTCAATATGAGTGAAAAATTCTTGAAAGGACGTAAAACAAACAAACAATATAAAATAACTTGTACAAAAATTTCTCAAATGAACGACGACAATGACATTTTAGATGACGTGGATTTAATAAATACTTTAAGGATGTTTACTAAATTGCCATACTCGCTGACTTCATATTGATATAAACGCCAGAAATATATGTATATTCCTTTTAAAGGCATACGTGACATTTCTGACATTTTCTCTAAAGTTATTTTTCCAGATCCTCGATATGAAGAGTACGTGTAGATTTCCGAAATAGGTTTACATTTTATAATGTAGTAATATTACCATATCTTTTATATCAGCCTGGGTACCTGAGTGGTTAGATCACCAAACTTGTAATGTAATACCAGACTGTTCCAAAGATTTACTATGGTAATGCCCATTTGTACAGTAGAGCTGAATTTACATATTTACTTGCAACAACTAGGAACTATCAAAATATGGTAACTCTAAAACAGACATGGTAATACACCCAAATTTTTTTGGGTTTTTTTTTTTTTTTTTTTTTGGAGGGGGGGTTGTGGGGGGGTTGTGGGGGTTTTTTTTATTATTTTTGTTTGTTTTTTTTTTTGTTGTTTTTTTTTTTGTTGTTGTTGTTTTGTTTTGGTTTTTTTTGTTGTTGTTTTTTTTTTGGGGGGGGGGGGGTTGGGAGGTTTTTTTTGTTGTTGTTGTTTTTTGGTTGTTGTTGTTTTTTTTGGGGGGGGGGGGGGTTTAGGGGGGGGGTGTTTTTTTTGTTTTTTGTTTGGGTTTTTTTGTTTTGTTTTGTTTTGTTTTGGTTTTTTTTGGGGGGGGGGGGTTGGTTTGTTTTTGTTTTTTTGTCTTTTTTTTTTTTTGGTTTGTTTTTTTTTTTTTTTTGTTTTTTTTTTATTTGCCTATATAGAATGCAAATGAATTGTACGTGAAATTTCACGAAAGTTATATTTTATTGAGAAACGTCGCGTATGTTCTTACATTGGATTGCTAGATGGGTAGCTCAACCGGTTAACGTGCCCACTGCTGTTCTATAGATCCCGTGTTCAGCAGATGTTTTAAATTTTTTTCAAATTATTTTCTACTAAAACTGCATTTTTGGAATAAATAAAATAAATTCAAAGTTTTATATTTCAAAATATTATTGTACATATCCTCCACTTTTCATCCATATTCTCTGGTGGGATATGCCTCTTTATTCCAAAACATAAATAAAAAAGAACACATTCTTTCCATCACAAAGCTGCACTATCACCCATTCACAAGGTGATTCAGGGTAAAGTAACGAAGCGATGAATATCTTAGAATGATGGTAATGTAGCTGGTTTTGATGGGTCTCTATTGAGTCACAGTGCTTAGTCTAAGCGGTATTTGATCAATGATTACAATACTGACTAGTGATTGACAGCCACTGTAAGTCGTTCTGATACCCGCGGAAATACTCGCTGACCGGCTTCATTGTGAATCGGAATGCCGATCTGGTAGACTAATTTTTCGACTTTGGAAGTGCAATTCTTTAGCAGAAAATGTGCGATCTTCGTACGCCTATCTCTTTCTTCGTTATAAGTGGTTAAGGTAGCTCATAACACTCAAATTTCATTTCATAATTCAAAACAGAACAGTCAATTATCAAAGTTTGCAACATTCAAATGTTGATACAGATACACAATTATTTTAAATATTTTTTTTTCGAGGTTTTTTTCTGAATTTCTTAAAATTATTAATTTCAACTTAATTATTAAACAAACACCAGAAATTTCACATTATTCTATTGGATATATATATCACACATATAAATAAAACACTGAAACCCCATTATATAGGTTGTTATATTTATTTATTAAGGAAAATGTATGCCTAAAAACACCAATATTTGAATATCTTCTAATTCTGTGGATAGAAAATATGGAGAACCTGATTTGAATAGAAAAGAAATGCATATTAATTAATAAAATATGAGAAATTGAATGAAAAATTCTTTACTGAAAAGAAAATTAAATTAATGAATAAGAATTATTTAAAAGTTCCTTTGCAAGAGTTATTTTTCCTAATTTCAGGACCCAATCATTTGGATCATACTTTTTATACAAAATGTTGAAAATAAGACTTTATTTCTTAGAGAGCGGGCTTGGAAATAATTCATAACATCTAACAGACGTGTTCTACATACTTGCATAATTCATATGATTAAAGGAAAATTTAGTAGAATATATGCATAGGCAAGATGACTGAATGAATTCTAAAGTATAGAAGACATTGACTAGAATATAAATGGCATCGGTGTCCTAGTGGTTAGACCGTCAGACTCTCGACCGAGAGGTCGTGGGTTCGAATCCTGGCTGCGGCAGGGCTTTCTCTTGGGAAAGGCACTTTACACGAATTTCCTCATTCCACCCAAGTGTAAAAGGGGTACCTGGCTATAGACAGTGAAAGATATTGTCAGAATGTTAGTGTTCTAGCGCCAGCTTGCACTGAATGAGAAAGTTCTGGATTGACTGGTCTGCCGGGGTAATAATGTATTGTAAAGCGCTTTGAGCAACTGGAAAAAGCGCTATATAAATGTAATCATTATCATTATAGAGTTTTGCACTAATCCGAAATTAGAAATCTGTTGTTTACTACTAAAAAATATTACGATTCATTTCTTGTCCATCCTGACTTACATCCTCAATGTATTTTAGTTTTTAAAAGTTTGAAGGAAAACCTGCGTATTTAAAAAACGTTTATACGACTAAGATGAAGCAAGATATTTCCTCTCCTCCTTCAAAAAAGAGTTGTACCTACTCAATTCGCCCCTCTGAAAAATGTCACACCCGGAAGTAAAATGTATTTTTTTATTTTGTGTGTGTACTGCGTCATCGAAATTTGTTGTGGGCTACTTTAACCTAACGTCAGACTCGGGAGTTGTCTTTCCTTTATCACAAATGTAAGCTAACACTTTTTTCTTCAACAACTTCTCTTCTTGTACCCTATTTCTTAAAAAAAAAAAAAGACCAGATGAAGTAATTCATCACAGATAGTCGATCTTGGCAACGTTTACGAGATAGGTCGTAAATGAAATTTTAAGCGTGTATGTTTCGCACGGTTCATTAATTAATTAACGACCCGTCGACCGTCGTATGTGGATCTCTAACCCACCACGAACGAGGCAGCACCTGTTTGTTTTGTTATCTTAATTAAGTTTTAATTGTCGTGTTATTCGTTAACTCGTTCTCTCAGACTAATAACTTGCAAACGCTGATTAAAGATGGCACGTTTTGACACGGCGTACACGTTTTTTGGATGTTTTCTATCATCATCTAATTTTTAGTTTGTAAATTTATTTCACCTATTTAAATGTGCAGCTTTTTATACAAGGTGCGGATTCATAGAGTTCTGTACTAGGAATCAAATGAATCTGAAAAGGACTATATACAAATTGCAGCTCTAGTGCTAATCATTTTTATCCATATAATAATAATAACAACCATTCTTTTCAAACACTTTCGCGATAATCATAATAATGTTGGAAGATTAATTGTTACAAAAATCATAGACAAAACATCAATAGGCTATTTCACCCGATTTCTCGATTTCGTTAAAAACCATTCATGAGATTTTGATCGGTAAAACTGGAGTTAAGTGCTCCGCCAGATAACGGATATATCTAGTTCAGTACGAAGCAGTTAAACTCTCAAAGTTTTGAGTGTTCAGTTAATTGTCCATATATTCTATAAAGATTTGAACTATTATGTGAACTTTTTGCTCATTTTTAAGGCAGCTGTTGTACAGTAATCTTCAAAAACCTCTAAATAACAACATCCCCACCCCACCCCACCCCACCCCACCCCTTCTTAAGACACTTTCGTAACGTTTATAATCATTACTTTCACAACTCAGAATGTAAATTAATTTGATTTTCTTTTGATTTTGATTCTCGCTTTCTCTCCATCTCTCTCTCCATATTTCTCTATCTTCTCTCTCTCTCTCTCTTTTGGATTGGCCACCGCTGACGTAGGCCACTAAACAGATAATTTGTTACAATTGGAATGTAAAGCAATAAATTGGTTCACAAGCAGAGCAATATAGTTGGCATGCAGTAAAGAGTATTAGCACAGATAAGATGCGGTATCGCATTTCTCCAAAACACATGATCTGCATGTAATTGCAACTCGCTGATTGTGCTATCGGTAACCGTGTGTGTTATGGGATCATTAAGACAGTACAACTATTACTCGATAGCTTAATTTTCGCCGGCAATTCATCAACATTCTTTACCCAGCTTAGGGCTAGATAGGGGGAAAAGAAAATGTGTGTAATTAACAGGGAACTTTTGTTTGTTATCTTCTGACCCGAGTCCTGTCTGATGAAATATGTATGTCTGCTAATCACTGCAAATGTCGGGGCCATCAACTGATGACATCGTTATCTGGAAGGTTGAAGCAAGGTGCACAGAAATTGATGAGAAAAAGTGCACACCGTCCGGAGATTGCCAAAATGTGCAGACCGTTACTGGTATACCTGGTTGTTTGCTACCATATTTATCTCCAGACATCGGTTGTTTATCGTCCATCACCCCCCCCCTCCCCCCCCCCCCCTTTTTTTAATATGGTCCTTTTCAGTACCACTGGCTTTAATGCTGGTCAAATTTCTGGATAAAATTCAGTTAATTAGCACAGTTTGCGCGACATTCAACGTTTTCACCAAGAGCAATTTTTAAGAGACAAAAACTAGGTAAAATCAGGGATTGATGATTAGAAAGATGGGAGGTATTTTCATCTTTTAATTATGAAAAACGTACATGTATAAGCCACTCCAGTTTATTGCACTGTTGAACACTTTCTCCTTTATATTGACTGGGAAAAATGAGAAATATTTCCATGTAGCAGGAATTATCCAATATTGCAAAAAGCTGATACCAATTTTATAACTTTACTACAAACGGTAGAAACTTTATTACATTGAAATCGGAAGAAATACTAGATTCGTTATTGTTTCTTGAATAATATAAGAGAATTTTATTTACAATAGGAAGAAAATTATGGCAAGGATTGTGTTAATTTGATTTTGTTATCACTGTTACGGGCTTTTTTTAATTTTAACTCTTTTTACTTAAATAATGAAAATCTTTCTTTGGTGTGTGAAACGGGACACAAACATTGTTGAAATAACGCATAACCCGCTTAATGCATTTTTTTCTGCAATACTTGGGAATTTCATCTGTTGTTTCACAAACCAAAGAAAGACAAATTATTATTTATATTTTCATGTTTGGGGTTGTTTTTTTTTTCTTTTTAACATAGATAAATCAAGTATGTAAATGTAAACATTATTGAGCTGTAAGTTGTTTAAATGTAACAGCTGAAAAATCACCTGACCTCGACGTGTCTCCATATTTGGTAATAATTTCCATATTTCCAAGAACATTAATCTCATATGATAAACCATCGTATGATATAGGTAAGCGTATCTATTATTCTAAATTCCAATAAAAGGCAACAAATAAACCAGAAAGCATATTTTCCAACGATATCAAAAAATATAAAAATATCAAATCCAAAGTGATGGAGTACACCCCCTTCAAAAAAAAAATTATTCAAAGTTAAAGTAAAAGTAACAAATTAATGAAAAATTCTGGAATATATATGGAAGACAGTCATTCGTGATGCTGACGCTTTTATGGGAATGAAATACCATATATATTCTTTATGAAACTATTAACATCAATTCATCTGTATAACGTCAGTAGAACTCGCCAGTCTACGTTGATGATGTTTAGTTAATCAAATGTTTATCAAATAGGAGCATGTTCCAGAAGAGGAACACATTTTTTCTTCTTACATGATAATCAATATTTCACGATGGTGTCGCTAAGTAGTCCACTTTTCTTTCTATGATAACTTTGTTCCTGGAGAAATAGAAAGCACGATAGCAAAGAAATCACTTTCTTAATTGATTTCTGCAGACATTGTTGGTATTATTCGAATCGTCGCTACGTAAAGCTAATAGCTCTAAGCATTTGATGATGGGAGATTTGTAATCGTTCGAAATGAGAGTGAATCAGTTAATGAAATAATTCTGCCGCCTAAAGAATACAGATTTTCTCACGGATACTGAAATAAATCTGATGCTGTTGAGAGCGTCATTATGACAATAACCGCTGCGCATCGTTTGGCGCATGCAATATCTTTCCGGCATCAACCACATCGGAGCGATATTCGAGTGTGTCCTTAACTAGATATAAAAACTCTTTTTGAACAATACAGTAAAAGCTGATTAATGATTTAACGTAGGACAACTTTAAGTTGTTCATTTAGATAATTAATTGATGGATAACGACGTCTTGATTAGCAATATCGCAACATAGTTGCACGCGTTTATTTTCTTTAATTGGTTATAGCGCGTATGCAGTGTAAAAGTGTCGATAACTGGAGTTATTTACATTAATTACATTAATTGGTTCCCAGCTTGCCTGGTGATCTGAATTATCAAGATATAATGAAACATAATTGGTATATTCATTCCCCAAGACCACCAGTCTAGATATACAAACCTTGTGTAAAAACTTAAAATATTCAACCTGTCATTTTGAAATTTCTGCATTTGCATCCACCCAACAAATCAAATAATAATAGGATAACAAAATCCTGGCGCACAGAAAAATATTAGGATTAGAAGAGGCATACCGCTTTTTATTTAGGATTATACGGAAGATTAAAAAAAATGCAACACGTTTTAAAACGTCGATACATGTAAATAACCCCTACCCACCCCACCCCCATAAAAGATAGAAAAACCAAAGAAACAAACAAAATAAACGCATATGTGTTTAGTTTGATCAAACCTTCAGGGATAGGAAACAACGGGAGGGGAATATTAGCGTAGATAATGAATACACTACAACATACAAAAAGTAAATAAAGATTTCGCCGAGATATTTCCTCTTTATCTGATTATACACATGTATTCGCGTGTCGCCTACAGAGTGAACTTTAGTATTCAATTTCAATTCCTAGGGACTAAGGCCACAGTAGGAGACGCAAAGTTTGACTTAAAGAGTAAAAGTAAATTCTACTGCTTTTATATACGAATGTTGGGGACAGTTTACGCATTTTAAACCGCTAAGCGGTTTATAAAACACCGATCACTGTCGATCGAACTTACTTTCGTGTAAAAGGAGTATATTATTACTTTCATTTCTTATAGTTTAACTTAGTTAAAAGCATTTGATGAATAATTAATAAAGAAATATGAAATTTATATGACGCGGAGTAATATTGCCAACGCAACAAAACGTAAACAGAGGAGCCGAACATCATTCCCAAGGCGTTGTAGAGCGCGACTTAATTGACGGCAACCTAGTTTATATATGATATAAGTAATGTTGATAAACTCAAATTAAGCAATGATATGATTTACAATTAAAATTAAATTATACAAGATAACTTTGAACATTTCTCAAAAACAACAGAGCTACAGTTTGTAAAGATAATATATATGTATAGGCACCCTGATAAGTACACCCCACCCCGACTGCGACTAGGGTAAGGTATCAATAGGGTGAAAAGTTTTTTGCGAAAAAAAAAATATAATGTGAAAATAAAATATAAATACACCGATTTGCATAAGTACTGTTTTCCATTGATTACACGAAGCTAGGGTGGAAACTCAGTACCGATGCAAAGTTTGTTCTTTTAGAAGACAGTTTCAAAATAATAACCATCTTAACACGCAAAGAATGCAGCAGTTTATCTTAACAAAAATCAAGAATCCTCGTCAGAGTTTTGAAAGTAAGAGTCCAAATTTTTCTCGTGGAATTTTCTTTCCAGAGTGAAATATTTTCTTACAAAGTCTATAAATATTATGAAGGCATGCTATGGAGAGAAATGGATTATCGGATTACAGTTAGCACCAGATATAGGGTTTTAGAGTCAGGAATCTTAGGAGCTACTAGTGTATATGTACCTGACTCGGGTGAGTGCTGTGGCCCATGACAATGGATCTCTCTCTCTCTCTCTCTCTCTCTCGATCTCTCTCTCTCTCTCTCTCTCTCTCTCTCTCTCCACAACACACACACAGATATATATATATATATATATATATATATATATATATATATATATATATATATATATATATAACTTGACCTAGTTTTCAGCTGTGATCAGAAAAATGTTGAACTGACATGCTCAACGTATGGTTTTATATCTTACCAACATATGTAAATTGACAGCCAGTATACGTACTTTGATCATAATGAAACTGCAAAATTTCTATCTTCACGAGAAAGGCCTGCAATGTCTTCCAGCATGAAACATTATAGGCTGCCAGGGAATGATAATTGTTCCTACATGAATCAATTCGCCAGTCGCTTGCCCAGCAGCCAGCGACAACCCACATTTACCTGTCAACCGAACCAGTACTTACGTCCAAGCACGATAAACGAGCACCGTTTAAGGTACCATATAATTTCTTTTGCTGATTTCAGACAGACAACGGGGAACCAAAATCTTTTGCGAATGAAGTCGATTGTATATAACGAACGTCTAGATCATACGCAGGTAAAATCAATATGTATCCTTTTTTTATTAAGGAAAAAGAGCACACCTGTAAAGTTTCTTTTTCTTATGAATGTACATTTTATATATAATAGTTGTACAGCCTGTCACCATAACACAAAATATTATTTATAGCTTAGAATTGAACTTAGTAAAAAATATTTAGTTCATGCATTATTTTCTAGAACATTTGTGCGGTTACATCCAGCCTGGATTTGATTCTAGGCAGACTGAGGGAAATGCATGTACAGTGTCCCAGTCTGTGGTGTAACTTCCGTATGGCTGTACAGTATATACCAATACATCCTCAGACCCACACTGTTAGCAGCTCCACCTTTGTTATACATAACTCTCACCTGACCGGGGGTTATTATTATTATTATTATTATCTATTTTATTTTAGAATTTTGAAATCTTTGAATTTTCTGATCATGGGTGATACTTTTTCCTGAAATTTGAATTTCGAACAGGAGGTATCTTTGATTTAAAACTCTTAGGAAAAAAATCCCTCATAGGATTTTTAATTTTCATGTGGAAAATGACAGCAATATTTGTAATGATATTCAGAATTTAGAAACGTATCCTTCGTGAAATTTGTATTTTCCACAGAAACAAAATTTCCAATAGAAAAATTACTTTTCCTGTAGGAGTCTTCTCAAAGGCAATAATCTCACGCGGCTGGTGAGAGTAACCTGTGAGAAAGGAGATTCTGAGGCCTATTGACGATGGTGTATCAGATTACAGCTTTGTTTTCCCTGAGAAGTCATCGGTTGCTAGGTTCAATAATATCAAATCGCTCTTAGTAAAGAGACCCTCCCTTACTATCTCAGAGGAACACGCTGATTTCTAATATTCATTAAAACTTACATTGTACACATGTATACCAAATTTTTCGAGTAAAAAGCAAGGGACAGTCAGGCTCAAATCTTCAATTTATTGTCTACACATCAGTTATTCGCGTGTGTGTGTGTGTGCGCGCACGCGCGCGAAGGCCCAATTGTTGAGACCCAACGACGTCTTCGTTTGAGTGGAGCGGAACGTTAAACAATATATAACCAACATATATATATATATATATATATATATATATATATATATATATATATATATGTTGATGATAAAATTATTGTGATTGGTTGAGGGAGGGGGGGGAGGATAATTTAATTTTTCTTTCCGATTTTTCCTTTATATGCATCAATTAAAAGTGTACTATTAAGTCACGCTATTGTTCATAACGTGGTTTGAAAATCTGTAACTTCACATTACAGGACGTGACGATTACATCTAAATAAAACCTTATTGCCGGTTTTAGAGAGAATCACGAAATAAGAAATAATTATACCACTTTTGAGATAGATCACGTTATCAACCAAAAACTGGACAGAAAACGTACGCATCCTGTTTCCGACAATTCTATTCTGTTGATACCCCTAACTATTAATTAATTAATTAATTGATAACTCTTGCTATGAACAACTTCCCAAATTTATCAGAGTTCATCGTTGTTTTATCGTCCCAAGAACTAATGTTATAATAGGTTTTTTATACAGTTAATAAGATATACCACGTGCATTATCATTCCTATTGAGCAAATATTTTTTTCCTGTTAAATCAAAAGTAGCAGTAACGATTTATTAATCAAAACCAAAAGATGTTTACATACTGAACCCTCTGGTGACGTTACTGTCACCGTGTGAGTACTTTGTTAGTATTTATAAACCAGTGTTAACGCTCTTAGACGATAAAGATCATATTTGATTTCTTCGGCTGTAAGAAAACTGCAGATTCCTCATGCTATGAAGAGAGAGAATGGAAAACACATGGTTATAGCGACGTCTCCCTCATAAACCGTCGTTACTGGTTCTTTCCATTATCAAATATCATATCTATAAGCTGCCAACAAGAACGTGAAACGGAAAGCGTTCATTGTCAGGGTAGGACCAATAACACGAAGAAAAATACTCCTTAAATGCTCATAACTGTCATGTCGCGATACGGAGATCTTGTAATTGTTTGGGTATGATGGAACACAAAGTAATATTTCCATTCCTGGTTTTCGTCTCTGTACAGATTCTGCAATTTTACAGTGATGGTTCGCAATAACTCAAGAGCGATTTTATTAATTGTTAATAACAAATGTTCAATTTCCCGGTTTTGTTTTCTCATAAATATTTTGCTACATTTATCAAGATCTGTGTTTAGCCGTAAACGCTTCAGCATATAGTTAATATGAGACGACGATGCCAATACTACGCGCCAGTAATATTGTTTTAACGGATCTTCCTCAAATCATATATAGACTCTCTGAATCGTACATATATCGTGAAATCATGAAATATATATTCTCCGCTCATAAATTGATGGGGGAGGGGGTATAAATATCATATTAAAATACGACACGAATTTAAGTATACTCACACTTATTTACTATTTCTTTCAGAATATTTATTATTATTTTAATTTTGTTACCATGCTTTCTCACAACGAAATCGATACAATGTTTAAATATTTCTCTCAATTTATTTTTACTGTTATTTATATAGTATTGTAAATAATAAATTTTACTGTTGAGCATTAGCTGTATATTAATTTTGAGTGTTTTAAATACACATGTAAATTTCATTTTATCAAACATGCTTTGTCCAAATATGGATTTTCACCAACCCGTAATGCCATTTACTTCCTACTTTTTATTAAGAATATAGCATTAAATATTTATAATTTGTTCATATCGACGGCGACCTTTACCGTTGCTATTCTGCAAACAACGAAAATATGTAGCATTTCTGGATAAGAATGATTAAAATACTCGAAGGAATAACATGCTTGTAGAATCTTCAAAATGAAGTTAAGCATTAAGAGATAGGTTGACTCCCAAACTGCTCTAAATTTTCCGGCCTCTAGATTGGACACGTGCAAGGCTAGAGTAATGTATTAATGGAGAAACTCTATCTTCAATAAGTAATGTAATATAACTTTTATTGCTCGTAACAGACCCTGGGATTAGACAGTCAAAACTGATAAAGCTTTCAATTCAAAAACAGGTAGACTTTTACCGTAATGCTCCCAACACCTCGGCAAACAAATGTTTTCTTATCAGTTTTCTTTTATGACAATTTATTATAACCGCAATGACATGCCGAATTACTTTGTCCAAGTGGCAAATTTGTTCCGTTTAATCCGGAAAGCCGCGATATGACGTTTAAAAATCTTTCTTTTCTTTTTTTCTCGCTAAGAAAGAGTCGGGTACATGGCAGATTGAAGGTGGAACTCTTCAGAGCGGCAGTGACAATTGATTGATGGTATAGGTCCCTCCTCCAACAAGATCGCTTACTCCGGCCTCATTAACTGGCTAATAGATTTATATCAATGACGACTTAGTGGCTTTAATTTCTCTCGTTACCAATGTCGATATGAGAGCGTGGCTGTAAGTGCTTAGACAAATCATTTGCTACTTAATTGAACGAGGACCGTCTGCCAATAACAGAGAGGCTTTACATTTGAAGAAAAAATTGCTTCGTCTTGAAAACAATACGTCCTCGCATACATAAACCGCTATCCTCGTGATGCAACTTTAATAGCCATAAACTTTCAAACAGAAAGACTTACTGATATTCTTCTTTTTCATTCCTTACTTTCACTTTGGGAATTACTTTGAAATTAACTTCGATTTCTGTCGAAGAATCACAAGCCGCCGTGGAAGCGATCAAAGAGCGATATGGAATGTAGACTCAATCCAAGGCCTGGGGCCTTCTTATCATCGTGTCACCACCGGGATGTGCACTTTATCACCACTCCAAGGACTTGGCACCCTCATATCTATGATCCGCCCCCGAAGCAGCCAACGCCTTTTTTGATTTCACATATTCTGGGATTATCAGAGCAATGCAAAAACAATGAAGCCCAAAAAATTAATAAAGACAGCGACAACTCGCCCAGCAGTCGAGAGGAAACCCTAAGGAGCAACAATTATACGACTGGAGACGACTACAAGGACGACTGCAAGTGTGGTGGCTGTCTGAACGGACTGAAAGAAAACGACAATCAATTGAAGAGCGGTTCTCCTGTAACAAGTAAGGATTTCCTCTGTCCCCTAAGGACGTCGACGCTCCTGTTTCTCATTTACAAAGTTGCACGATTTCATTAAAAACTTAAAACGTTTTATTAAGCATTCAGATGTATCAATTTTCGCTCGTTTGACAGGACTTTCTTTTTTCTTTAAAAAAAAGTCATATGAAGAAGTGCTATAAATTAAACGTTTCATTTTTCCCCAGAGCCGATTTGTTTAAGTGGGCACGGAATGCAAACGACTTTAATACAAATTAGAAAATCATCTGAATCGTGAAGATTAAATAAAACTGACAATTTCAAGCGCGCTCTTTCATTGTGATATTTTAATTACATTTTCTTAGAAAATATATTTTCTTTCTTCGACAAAACGCAAAAAGTTAATGATTTATTTCCATTATGTGCCGGAAGGCATACAAAGGTGCAAAATGCAAAATTAAATAAAATAAAAGAAAGGCTCCTAAATGAAAGTTAAAAATAGAAATGATGATAATAGGTCATTATATAAATGATGAACACTACGTACAGTTGATAGAACCAGAGAAAAACAGCCAATTTTATTGTCAACAGTCAATAAATTGTACTAAAATTTAAATTTATCTATTTGAGTTTCTTAACTTTACAACATTAAATCTTATTCTGAAAGTTTACACTAAATATTTCCGCAATTTAGTAATTATTTATGTGTGCTCATTAATTATTAGGCATAAAATATCCTTTATTTTATAAATTGGTAAAATTCTTCTTTAATTTACTAACATCATGAAAGAACATACTTCTTTCATCGTTACAGAATTTGTAATCAATAAGGAAATAGGATACATAACATATTAGTATTCTTTTAATTACAGAGTGCCCATTTACCAATATATGCATGATAACTAGATCAAAACCAATCATATGTGTGTAGACAAAACACAATAAAGGATTATTGATAATTTCGGAAATGGTGGATGTAACTTGAAAGAACATACCCATTGTCAGATCATTCTTTACATACCGATATTGACAAGGGATTATTCCGTTTACCTGATCAAGATACAGGGCTCATGGTGGGTGTGAACGGTCAACAGGGACTGCTTACTCCTGTTAGGCATCTGGTCTTACCTTTGGTGTTTATGGGGTCCGTCTTTCCCTTCTCTCAATTTTTTACTAGTTATAAAATTTAGGAGATTGATCATTGTTCGTCATCTTCATTTAAGTTTTCATTCTCATGGAGTAATTACATTTAGTAATTATATTGATAAATTTACATAACATTAATTCATTCGATTGTTCCATTATTAGACGTCATATTTATTCATTTGCTGTTTTGATTGCTTTCTTTTATATATATATATATATATGTGTGTGTGTGTGTGTGTGTGTGTGTGTGTGTAAAGAAAAGTTTCAAGCTTTAAAAGAATATATAAATACTATTCTATGAATGGCATGTAAACTAGAAATACAATTCTTTATTATGATATTTTTTTTCAAAAAGAAATGTACACTCAAACAAAAGTTTAATTTTATTTTCGACAAACAAAATTTCAACAAACATGTGAACTCAATATCATTTGCCTAATATTTTCTTCCAAGATGCCCATACACATTCCCAATACAATTAATATCTCGGTAAATGAATAATCTTATATGATAATTAAAGTCACCAACACCTAAATGGTCTTGTTCAAATTAAATATAAAACATTCGTGCACCTATATTTGGCATCGTTAACGGACCGTAACTGTCACACTGTCGTATGTCAAAACCACCACTGTTGGTATTTAACGTATGTCGATCCCAATCTCAGACGATGTCATAATTAGCCACGCATTCTAATCGCTTGGTCATAAACTTAATTCTTGACCCCCTACCACTCGTGTTTATCGAAACTGGAAAATCAATCCCGAGCAATCAGAAATCTCGATTCTATTGGGATAACTAATTAGTAATTATGATCTAGCGCCTGCTGTTTTCATTGATGAACGGCTGACAGCACTTGCATCTGGAAACAATCGGAAAGTTAATATTGAGCCTCGGACTCTTAAATCGTGTATTCGATCACGTGTATATGTCACCACATAGCACCATAATTATATAAAAGCATAAAATTAGTTTATCTGTTGGTTTGGTGTGTATGCTATGCGCGATTACTATGAAAATATTTAGTTCCTTACGACAATCAATAAGTTGAAAATTAATATCCATAACTGAATTTTACACTGAAAATTTAATTCCAAATAAAAATAAAAAATCAATATTTTTTTCCTTCCATGCATTGACATTACTATTTTGCCCAATAACCAAAACTGAAGAAGTTCTACAGGTGTCGAGATTAGATGGACTACTTATTTAATGTTATCTAGTATAACTTCATTGTGAAATTAATGCTGGAGAAGCTTCCACTACGAATATATTTACTCTCGGGTAAACACAATATTACCCGTTTCACTACCCCCAAGACGTTGGACGTCTTTAATTGAATTATAAATAGATTGGCACTAAGGGAAGTCTTGACTTTGTCACATGAATATCTCTCTTTTTTTCTGACTAAACGTTATGATACTAGATAAGAAATTAAATTTTGAAATCGTCTGAGTAAACTTTTTCTATTTATACAACTTGACCCATCCTTTATATCTCGTTATATTGAAAACACATCACAGAAAATAATTAAAATTTTATATGTGCGTTTTGTTCGCAATGCACGTGATGTTCATGTATTCATTGGTATATTAAACTATCTTCACCACACTCATAATTTTTATTTCAATTGCAAAATGATAAATTTCAAGATATTATTTTAATTCTTCTTTAGATTCTAACAGAAGTCTAATTCTTTTTAAAATAAAAATAGACACTGCATGTAGTTTTGTTTTGGTTTTTTTAATTGGTTTTGTTTGGTTTTGTTTGGTTTGTTTTTGTTTTGTTGTTTTTTTTGTTGTTGTTTTTTTTTTTTTTGTTTGTTTGTTGTTGAGGTTTTTTTTGTTGGTTTTTTTTTTTTTTTTTTTTTTTTTTTTGTTTTTTGGGGGTTTTTGGGGGATTTTTATTTTACCCAGATATTAGTTTGATAGAGGTATGTCTATGAACAGGAATACCTTAATTTCACAATATCAATACCCTATTTTTATTATTTCTTTCAATCATCTAGACACCAATAAATCTGTCGAGGGCGAGAAACGGAAGAAAACGGATGACGGCGACTCTCCTGATCAGCCGACAAAGAAGAAAAAGGCGCGAACAACTTTTACTGGGCGCCAAATATTCGAATTAGAAAAACAGTTTGAACAGAAAAAGTATTTGTCGTCGGCAGAGCGGGCTGAAATGGCAACACTGCTTAATGTCACAGAAACACAGGTACACACACCACGTGATTTCATTGTTCATTAATTACTTGATGGCATGCATATTATTCAACGTATCCAATTATTGTGCAAATATATTATACACTGCATGACGTAGAATGCAAATTTTATTTGAATTTGATGATTGATTTACTTTGAAATTGGACAGATGGATTAGTTATAAGCTCTAAATCAAAGTTGATGATCTCCTTGTACACATGCTATACAAAGTGAATAAAATATTTGGATATCGTTATAATTGCTACATAGGAATACAATTAATATAAAGTTTATAATATATATATATATATATATATATATATATATATATATATATATATATATATATATAAAACACAATGTATTTATCCTGTCCTGTAAATAGTGTGGTAATTTTAATATACACCATTACCTCAGAATCTTACCGGAAAGGATAGGGTAACAAATTTCTTCTTTATTTACTACATTTTACATAATACATATTATTAAATATGATATATTGCACTACATAGAAAGAGTACCATGCCCCGGTCCGTCTATATTGACTTACAATACTTAAAGGTACTTATATAACAAATACAAATATAGTTTTGCTGAACTTTTTTAAACATAATAATTACATACTTCGCTGAACCGTCTTAACTTTCTCAGGAAGTTGATACTCTCACAGTAATAGAGATGAAGAAGTCTGACGCAATGCCACCGTGAACTCGCCCATCAATGTTCAAATGGAGCCCCGACTTTTAAACTAGAATTTATCATTTCATTCAAATTAAAGTCATTTTTTTTTTTTGTATGGGAGAGGATATGGAATATTTCTTAATAATGATAATAACAATAATAATAATAATAGATATTAATAATAATAATGATAATTACACTGTCGTGAAATTTGCGATGATAACGGTTGCATAAGACTCCTACTAAGTTAGAAGTTATCCATCTAATGGACTGTTACTAACAAGACTTTAGACCTGTATAAATTCTTTGTGTTGCAAATATTACTCTGTAAACCACGTGGTATTCGTATATCTAAGAGATTTTCATATTCATACCTTATGTATTCATACCAAGGAAGAGAAATTCATAACTTTCAATTCCCCATTGTATTTTTGCATAAAGCAAAATATTTTAATGTAGGACATTTCAAAACAAATTGTTCTTGCGTAACTTTTATGTACGGAGTGCTAAACTGCACCAAAAAGCTTGGTATGTCAAGAGCTGTGAAGAATTTGCAAAAGTAAACGCAATAGGAAATTTGCGTGCTGAGCTTTTTTTTCTCAGCACCTTGAAGAGAAGACGAAATGGTTAAGATCTAAGGAAAAGAAACACCAAACAGTAATGCGCTTCTTCCAAGAGGGTCCAACGAACAATTAACGGCAATAAATGCATTAAGTAATTGTTATTACTAGGAGAAGATAACTGGCAAAACAATTAAGTAATTATTCCGCGATAGCATTAGCAGTAGCGCGCTCCAAGAACAAACAAAGTAGGAAGATATGTGTTAGTTTCAATTTAAATCCTTTAGACTGAAGCATACTGGGCATATCTGTTACAGTTTTACACGTGATACCAATTAACTGTCCATTTTTTCCTGATAACGAGTCTGCTTTTGCAATCAGCGTGTCACATTTTGGACAGTAAGCGGTTGTTGAATAAACGCTTACTTGGGTAGAGTCTTAGTGTTTCTGTGAAACGCATCAACGGACAAACAGTTGTTTACACTCTGTTGTTTTTCAGGTGAAGATATGGTTCCAGAATCGTCGGACGAAATGGAAAAAACAGGAGAACATCTCCAACGCCGAAGCAGCAGAACACAAACTCAGTGTGGAGAAAGGCGCTTTCGTGCAGAAGAGTAAACACATGGACGACAAAGCGCACAGCTCACCTTGTTCTGTCGTCATTAAACGCGAAGATAGTCATTCCTCACAATCTTCAGATGATAAACCCCCAGAAATATATGTGTGTTGTAACAATATCAAAGTTGAAAATCTGGTTGAAAACGACATAAAAGTTGAAAATGAATTACCAGAAACAAGTAATGACATCGATAATATTGAATCTGGACCTGACATATGCAGTGATATGGGGAGAGACGCTGACCGAGAAGAAGGTGATCGCCCGGCAGTGTAATCGGCAGTGTCTCCACTCACCTATACTCATCATTTACCTGTATTCATCACTCACCTGTATTTATCATTTACCTGTCTCCATACCCCACCCCCGTCTACTGTTTTGTACACTTTCATAAATAGATTTAGATACTACTGAAATACATTTTTTTCTCGAAATACATTTCTTGAACAGTTTTCTGGGATTTCCTAAACTCTTGCATTTGTGATTCATTGTTGGATTATTTACATTTACTGTACCTTACGAATTTTATTTAATGGTGTATTGAATTACTGATATACCAGTGATATGGTGAAATTCATCACATTTTTATTACTGAAAATGACATAAACATAAATTGGCACATAAGCTCTTAATTACTCATCAGAATATATTTACCTTTCCGATGTTTTTGAATTTGATAAATTTACCCATTGTAACGGTAGCCATTACCTCATGAATGCGATAGATATAGTTGTGAACATTGCGCATATGAATCTGGATAAATATAGTACGTCGATTTTAATTGTTGGGAATTCTGACAGAAATGAAAGTATACTGTAAATATAAAAAAGAAATTTCATTTTCGAAAATACATGAGGGTATGAACTGCAGCGCTTCACGTCGGCATACTTTTCATGACGAGCCCACACGCTTCATGAAGTATGCAGTCGCAGTTCATACCATCATGTATTTTCAAAAATGAAATTTACTTCTTAAATATCAAATACAGGATATGTAATTTAATAAATATTGTTAGTTGTTAATGTACGTAAAACTAGTAATTTGCAAATTACGTTAATGAAAGGATATTTGCAAAATGATTACCAAATTTGTATCACACACTTTATGGAAATACGATTTTTTAAAATTCTATTTACATGCACATTCGTGAATTTTCTTATATAATAAAGGACTAGATATATATATAAAGGGATGTACCAAAATAAAGACAGAAAAATACCAAAATACCTATAATCTTAAAAAAACAAATCTTAGTACAATCTTCCCCTGAACACTGCAGGTAATACTTTACAGTTACCTTTGAAGAGAAAATGTGAGTGTTGTGAAAGTTCTCGAATTCAACATTTCATAGACAAAGCAAGCAGGAACTATGTTGATTTAGTTTCAATTATCAATTTGAAATCATAAATATTCCACAAGACGGGTATGTCAGGTATCTATCCAGACATAGTCAGACACCCTGCATATTCTATGAATCAGAAACTGAACTTCAAAATAATAATTAAAAAATATTCCAAAGAGCTCATTGCTGTTAGAAGAAAATTGCCACCATGGCAGAAAATGCAACAATATTTTCATCAGATAAAATATCAAGTGTTATCTCCAAAGTTATTAATTTGATAGATTGGTTGGTTGTGTATAGTTTGGCGTTCCGTTCGAGAATTTTTCACTCATTTAGGGACGTCATCATTGCCTGCAAAATTTAGGCTTATGCTCGGCGCTTACGGTATTTGAGCAGGGAGGGATCTTTATTGTGCCACACCTGCTGTGACACGGAGACTCGGTTTTTGCGGTTTCATCCGAAGAACCGCCAAATTTAGTAACCTCTTACGACAAGCAAGGGGTACTGAGGATCTATATTTGGTAGTAGTGTTACGTCATCAACAACAGCGAACATCAACAACAATAACAACAACATTCGATACAAATGGAAACAACGACACAACTTGCACATTTCACACCTCTCATAAAGAACAACTGCCTATCCGGATACACGAGGTTTTATATTTCCAATCTCATCATTTAAATTCTCAACGGAGATTTATTTTGCATTATATTTTTCGGTGAAAAAAAGAGAAGTTTTTTAAACACTACAAGATGTGATTGCGCCTCTAGATAAGGTGCAGTTTAACACGTATTCGTTATCCTGCAGACCTCGAATTGTCATGTTTGGGACGGATCAAGTGTGACAGACATTAATTTCATACTGCAAATAATCGCTAACACGTGTTATGACGGATTCGTAATGCTAACTACGTTCATTTTTGCACCGTAATCTAATATTTATCTGTAAATAAATGACAAAGGAAACAAATTGTATTATCTGAATGGCTATACTCGTACTCCTATCAAGATATTTCAATTCTTCACTGTATTATTATTTGTTTGTTTGTTTCTTCATCTTTATTTGTGAACACTTTACATGTGTCTCGTTTAATCACTAAGCTTCGTGGATATTTTCGCGTGCTATATTACTATACACATAAGACAGTCGTTTATGCAATGATATATTAGCTAAAAATCTCGCAAAGGTCGGTTTCAAAACTGTTATTTTCTTCTTTTTCATTATTATTGTTCCCGTCTTTCTTGGTCAATATACATTTCTCAGGTCGACATAACCACATACTAACTCGGACCAAACAAACAAACAAACAAAAAAACCACCCCAGGATTTTAATAAATTCATATCCATTGTCTAAGTTAGATCAACGCTTATGAATACATGTATCTGAAAATTAGAAAACGTGTGATGACGACAGCTGTGGGGAGAAATTAATAATTAGTACCATCTTATAATTTACAAATACAAACAAAAATATTAATCTTATTGAATATGGAGATTATTTTTACATGCATAATGTTATCGTGTTTGGACAAAGAAATGCAGTTAATACATATTATTAACAACAGATGACAACACATTCCCAATATTTTGAAAGCAGTGGATTTCGCAAACATATGCAAAAACAATTTTCTAATATACCACGGTTTCATAATTGTTCGTTAGATTCTATTTCAGTTGTAGGTATAGACCAAAGAATTCAATGATCAACAAAATACAATTGCTGTCTAAATATGAAGAGCACTGCGTAGCTTTCTTTGAAAGGACGTATCATTGAAAATCGACGAAGTTTAATGTCCACGAAATATTTTTTTATAAAGCTACAGCTCTATCACAAATCATTGTTTGAATATTTGTCGGAAAAAGTCAATAGCAATGGCGTTGTACATTTAACCGGAACCATATGTCTGTGCGTCTGCATAAAATGCAAACAGTATCATGGAAATTCTCCCTTGTGTGTTATGTAGACAAAACACCTTTAATCCTAGTCAGGGTGCTCTGACTTGTACACTAATGAATTGATAATGGTCGCAATCGAATAACTCTGGTCACGCTTAATTTACAAAACATTGGCAAATACAGCATGTTTCATGCTGCAGACTGTGTTCTACTCATCCAACGACTGTGAGCCACGTTATCGCTTTTCCTTGGTTTTAATGGAGGGGATAGTTTTAGAACGATATCCGGAATTGAGAATGAGATAAGTCCACACGCAGATGTTATAACTAGCAGAAAATCATTTAACACATCCAAAAATCTTCCCGCAATTACTCTCAATGGTCTTAGACACAATACTCAATTTATTTAATGATCAATCGTGGATGTACTTACTGTGATTTTGTAGGGAAAAGTAGAAACGGAAACCTCTTTCATTAAATGTTTTATCTTCTCGTCTTTATGTCGTGATCTGAGATCAGACGGAGAGAAACGAAGAGAGAAAATCTCAAATTTCCCTGCGCCTGTGAGCAATATATTGATGGACAAATTATAGACCTGGTAATCTTTTGAGTCTGAATCATTTCTCTGTATTTAGCCAACTAGAATGCAAAATTAAAAAAAATTCATGCACTTGAAAAGTTCTTTTAAGCAAATAACTATAGTTACGTGTAGGTTTGTGTACAATATTAAGATGATATCAAAACGTTTAAAACGATATTCGGCTGTGTTGCACCGGCCGTTCCGTATACTGATATATGCGATTTCTTGCGTGTAAATCACGGAGGGGTTATTTTGAATGCTGGGTTACGGATCTGAACAAGCGCGGCAGTTTACGTTATGACCTCGTTCACGTTTCGCATATATTGTCCAAGTACCGGAACTGGACCGGGTGGAGTCAATATTTATGTGTATATGCGAACTTGACAAGTATTACAACATAAAATAAGGAACAATAAACATTTCTGAAAGGTACACGTAGTGTAGAGTAGCTATGATTTGAGCGTCTAGATATGTGTGAATAATTACAGACAGTCGATTGGTAATGCATGTGCTTAACTCAAATAGGCATACACGATAGTTTGTCTAGTGATTTATGATCCGAATTCCACTGATATAACACAGATTATTTAAAATCAATTTTTCGCCAGGGAGAATATTTAGTACAGTATATTGATGCTTTCGGACATTCAATGTAACAATTACTAAGTGGGTTTTTTTTATTTACTTTATGGGATTTGTGAGATTTTATTAGAGTTAATTCATTGCAGTATTTCCAGTTTTCATATATCACTTACAAGAATGAATTGTTATCCTGATTTGAAACTGGCAAAATTAACCTAAAGTAAATCCAAGACAAGTGTCCCCGCCCCTTTCCAGGAAAAAAATGTGATGCGCTGTAGATTCGCTGAGCTCTTTTATTATGTTGTTCTTTTAATAGCACGTTGTGTCACGCGTAGAAGATATATACAATGCCCATGGGTCGAGAACTTAAATATCGCTTCATGTTACCTATCAAAAACTGAACGAAAAGCAGGTCATATATACTTACGTTTTTAATCAAGCAAAAGAAAAAAAATTCAGATATCAATTTTAACAACTTCAAAAATTTCGTTTTCCTATCTATTTATTTGAAATAAAATATTTCTTTACTTTAAAAATATCTACGATGTAAACATGCGAATGAAAATGTTGAAATATTCGTCTTTGAAATTATAGTCACCTGATAGTGTGAATATATATTTGTTTACTTGTTTCGATACGTCACCAGCTGTTTGTGAAGTACCACAAATTTAGACCTATGCTTAGTGCTTAGGACCGTTGCAGTAAAGGTTCTTTAACTTGCTAATGCCTGCTGCGACATGGGGCCTCCGTTTTTAAGGTCATATCCGAAAGATCCGTAATTCTCAATTCTAAACGCCGACCATTTGGTGATGGAGCAATCACTATTTTAGTTCCAGTGTATAGATGTTGTTAGATGCATTTCCCCATAACATATTCAAAGAGGAACAACAAACATTCCCACGTCCATCTTATTTAAGTCTTACACTCCTCCCTCTAATAAAATTGATTTTCCCAAAATTTGATTTCATAGTAAATGTAAAACATGTACCTAAGTCAATTTTTCTTTAAAGCATTCTCAAATTAATGTTCATATTAACAGAGTTTTCCTGGACCATTAATCAATAATAGTTCAAAGGGACTTCACTAATTACATAAATGAGTATGTAACTTCACTTCCACCCACAGCAAGCAGAACGATGTTGGATGTGTTTGCAGTGATAGGAGGTCTTTTCTAGTTACGTTCCGGCATTGATAAGATATTGGATAGTCATCTAGAAATAGGATGGTTTGTTAGTGTCTTACACTGATGCTTTGAGTGCTTTGGGGTTAATCTTCTCTCCTGTATTATATATATTTTAAGTGCAATCAAGTCATCAGCGACACCAACATCAGCTAAAGTTTTCTCTGTTTTAACCAAATGTAGAACACAATTCATCCTGGTCCATTTTGCAAGCTACAAAGCAATCCATATAAAACTTTCCATAGTTTTGCATTTCCTTTACTATGGAAGTTTCTCATTGGCTGCTGCTTGACTTCTTCACTTACGTTATCCAAAGGTCAGGATTTCTTGGCAAAGTCTTATTTCTTAATTAAGGCTAAGGCTGTACCACTGTTGATTTGGGACTGATCGTTAATGACAAGATTGGAGGGTGTCTGTCGTCATCATCTTCTATATCACATTCCAGCGTTGACTACCGATGTATCCTCTACCTGCAGAATTCCGGGTGCTCGTCAAGAAATTTATCGATCATCTACAGTTTCTAGAATTTTTTCAGAAATCACCACTCTTATTCCCCTCAACTGTTTTGAAAAGAAAGATTGAATTTGTGATCGGTCATCTATTTAATGAAAAGGTTAAGATAACTAACAGTATTAAATTTCGTAATTCCTATAAAAAAAATCAGAGAGATGGGCAAACACGGACACTTAGACATACCAGAGGTGGGATCAGGTGTCTAGGAGGAGTAAGCATCTCCTGTCGACCGGTCAGACCCGCCGTGAGTCCTACATCCCGATCAGGTAAACATAGCAATCCGTAGTCAGAATCACTGTGCCAAAAAACGGCCTAACAATTGGTATGAAACACGGCAGACAGCATTTAACCTAATGGAAAGTTGTACTGTCAAACTATATCGTTATAACGACCATAAATTTTGCCAAATTCTGACTTTAGACGAGACTGTACAAACCACTATAACATAAACTTCTTTGTCAGCAGGCTGCCTCGATTAAAAAAAATGATCATATGCAGAACAAGCTCTTGCGTATCGAATAGATTGGAAGATATAAACACCATATGCAGGTGATGATGGAATATTGCCACATAAATAAGAGAAGTTGACGATGAAGAAATTGAAATCATCCCGTTTGTCATAAAGATTTGTTAGATTGCTGCCAGCATCTATTTTCAGTAAACTATCTAAGTACGAAACAGATGTGGAAGACTCTGTGGTGTCTTTTATTTCAAGTTAACTGAAATATATCGAATATATCGAATCGACATGAATGAAAATTATCATTGTTAATAGATAAAACGTCGTCGATAATGTAGATTGTTTTCGCAATGTTCGAAATGAGTAGCACAGGTTGTGCGATCCCACTCCATTAATGTTCATGTATCTTTGCTGTGTGCGTCAACGACAGCGAGTAACAATTTCGGTGTTTTTCAATGTTTGATACAGTATCTGCTAATCATATCTGCGATTAAGAGTCCATCTTTGCCATAAGCAGTTGTGAAGGTGAGTACGCCACTTTTTGGATTGAAATTTGTAACTGGCTGCTTGTGACTTGTTAGAAGACCGAATGTTCTCCCATACAGTTATCTGTAATTATAATTTCTCATACCAAATATCAACGATGACGCCTCCTTCTCCAATTCCAAGAATTTGCTTTTGCACTAACACAAAGTCCGAGAATGGATAGTAATAGATCCCTTTAAACCGTTTTCCATTATAAGAGAAATAATGACTCCGATATCATACGACAATGAATGGCACGTTAGATGAGGACGTTTCTTCATGTCGTTAAAAAGCAGTTTACTTTTAATGATTATTTTTTTACTAGCCTCAAAGCACTAATCAGTTTCTCCCTTTCTTAGAAGTTAATGTAAATGTTATATCATCGTGCTAGGAATCAGTAGGAAAGATCTAGGATAGCTTAGAAGTCTCTAATTTATTTTCACCTCTTTTACTCAAGTGGTTTTTGGGGAAAACCCGAACCTGTCAATATTCTCAACTGTTAGATGTGTATAAGGTACACATAGATTAGATAGATCCGCAAGTTAGAAGAAATTGTCCTTTCGTAAGATGATATTGTGTTCGCTTAGCGGCGAGACACCACTTTGATTGTTTCAAAATGTATTTTTATCAGAAGCGGTCGTTTAAATGTCATAAATGCGACATTCACACCTGAATATCAAGGCCAAATGTTGCCAATGTCTGCTTGGCGTATTGCATTTACTGACTCCACACCATAAGCAAATCTCGGTAAAGTACTGGGTAACAAGTCTCCTGTCTCGGTAAAGTACTGGGTAACAAGTCTCCTGTCTCGGTAAAGTACTGGGTAACAAGTCTCCTGTCTCGGTAAAGTACTGGGTAACAAGTCTCCTGTCTCGGTAAAGTACTGGGTAACAAGTCTCCTGTCTCGGTAAAGTACTGGGTAACAAGTCTCCTGTCTCGGTAAAGTACTGGGTAACAAGTCTCCTGTCTCGGTAAAGTACTGGGTAACAAGTCTCCTGTCTCGGTAAAGTACTGGGTAACAAGTCTCCTGTCTCGGTAAAGTACTGGGTAACAAGTCTCCTGTCTCGGTAAAGTACTGGGTAACAAGTCTCCTGTCTCGGTAAAGTACTGGGTAACAAGTCTCCTGTCTCGGTAAAGTACTGGGTAACAAGTCTCCTGTCTCGGTAAAGTAATGGGTAACAAGTCTCCTGTCTCGGTAAAGTAATGGGTAACAAGTCTCCTGTCTCGGTAAAGTATTGGGTAACAAGTCTCCTGTCTCGGTAAAGTATTGGGTAACAAGTCTCCTGTCTCGGTAAAGTACTGGGTAACAAGTCTCCTGTCTCGGTAAAGTACTGGGTAACAAGTCTCCTGTCTCGGTAAAGTACTGGGTAACAAGTCTCCTGTCTCGGTAAAGTACTGGATAACAAGTCTCCTGTCTCGGTAAAGTACTGGGTAACAAGTCTCCTGTCTCGGTAAAGTACTGGGTAACAAGTCTCCTGTCTCGGTAAAGTATTGGGTAACAAGTCTCCTGTCTCGGTAAAGTATTGGGTAACAAGTCTCCTGTCTCGGTAAAGTATTGGGTAACAAGTCTCCTGTCTCGGTAAAGTATTGGGTAACAAGTCTCCTGTCTCGGTAAAGTACTGGGTAACAAGTCTCCTGTCTCGGTAAAGTACTGGATAACAAGTCTCCTGTCTCGGTAAAGTACTGGGTAACAAGTCTCCTGTCTCGGTAAAGTACTGGGTAACAAGTCTCCTGTCTCGGTAAAGTACTGGGTAACAAGTCTCCTGTCTCGGTAAAGTACTGGGTAACAAGTCTCCTGTCTCGGTAAAGTACTGGGTAACAAGTCTCCTGTCTCGGTAAAGTACTGGGTAACAAGTCTCCTGTCTCGGTAAAGTACTGGGTAACAAGTCTCCTGTCTCGGTAAAGTACTGGGTAACAAGTCTCCTGTCTCGGTAAAGTACTGGGTAACAAGTCTCCTGTCTCGGTAAAGTACTGGGTAACAAGTCTCCTGTCTCGGTAAAGTACTGGGTAACAAGTCTCCTGTCTCGGTAAAGTACTGGGTAACAAGTCTCCTGTCTCGGTAAAGTACTGGGTAACAAGTCTCCTGTCTCGGTAAAGTACTGGGTAACAAGTCTCCTGTCTCGGTAAAGTATTGGGTAACAAGTCTCCTGTCTCGGTAAAGTATTGGGTAACAAGTCTCCTGTCTCGGTAAAGTATTGGGTAACAAGTCTCCTGTCTCGGTAAAGTACTGGGTAACAAGTCTCCTGTCTCGGTAAAGTACTGGGTAACAAGTCTCCTGTCTCGGTAAAGTACTGGGTAACAAGTCTCCTGTCTCGGTAAAGTACTGGGTAACAAGTCTCCTGTCTCGGTAAAGTACTGGGTAACAAGTCTCCTGTCTCGGTAAAGTACTGGATAACAAGTCTCCTGTCTCGGTAAAGTACTGGGTAACAAGTCTCCTGTCTCGGTAAAGTACTGGGTAACAAGTCTCCTGTCTCGGTAAAGTATTGGGTAACAAGTCTCCTGTCTCGGTAAAGTATTGGGTAACAAGTCTCCTGTCTCGGTAAAGTATTGGGTAACAAGTCTCCTGTCTCGGTAAAGTATTGGGTAACAAGTCTCCTGTCTCGGTAAAGTACTGGGTAACAAGTCTCCTGTCTCGGTAAAGTACTGGATAACAAGTCTCCTGTCTCGGTAAAGTACTGGGTAACAAGTCTCCTGTCTCGGTAAAGTACTGGGTAACAAGTCTCCTGTCTCGGTAAAGTACTGGGTAACAAGTCTCCTGTCTCGGTAAAGTACTGGGTAACAAGTCTCCTGTCTCGGTAAAGTACTGGGTAACAAGTCTCCTGTCTCGGTAAAGTACTGGGTAACAAGTCTCCTGTCTCGGTAAAGTACTGGGTAACAAGTCTCCTGTCTCGGTAAAGTACTGGGTAACAAGTCTCCTGTCTCGGTAAAGTACTGGGTAACAAGTCTCCTGTCTCGGTAAAGTACTGGGTAACAAGTCTCCTGTCTCGGTAAAGTACTGGGTAACAAGTCTCCTGTCTCGGTAAAGTACTGGGTAACAAGTCTCCTGTCTCGGTAAAGTACTGGGTAACAAGTCTCCTGTCTCGGTAAAGTACTGGGTAACAAGTCTCCTGTCTCGGTAAAGTACTGGGTAACAAGTCTCCTGTCTCGGTAAAGTACTGAGTAGAAGTTTCCTACATCGGTGCCTGTGCCAGTCTAACCTTTCAGCCTTGAGTCTACTTCGTATTTTGACATTTCTGTTCGGATCTTATTCGCCACAAGTGAATCTCGAATTCACCACTTGTTACCGATGATGTATTTCCCAGTACAGGCGAACTCTCCATAATCAGTCCATTTCAAGGAAACTAGCTGATCTTTACACACACAGACATGATTGTTTGACACATGTTGCCCTCAATACATAACGGGTGCATCACATCCATAGAAACTTCTTTGGTCAAGTATGGCTGTAGAACACACGCCTTCATCAGTTTATAATCCGATAATGTCGAACACTCTCGTTGGTATTTACTAGTATATGGACTTTCTGTTCTGTCAAGCTGAAATATTACGAGTGAATAGTTCAAGTGAATTGCCATCTTCTTCATTGCTTCAACGAAATGTTGAAGTTTTTCACAGTGCTAGGACTGCTCTTTCGATTGACATGTCCTGTGTTTCAGCAGTTAAAACAACTGCCTCATGTTTCCCTCCTCAACAGAACTATGTGCTGGTGTTAGTTACAACCTAGGCTACATTCATGACGTACTGCTCGCGGTAACTTAGTGGTTCGCGCGCTCGCCTCGCAACCGGGAGGCTTGATCCCGGGGCTTTGTCAGACTTCAGACGTTTAACATAGGTAAGAACAATTCTTTCCCCAGGCGCCCAACACTAGATGGTGAATTCGATTAAGCAACAAGAGTTACACGGATAACTAGAAATGTAAATAAAATGTACAACTTTCGACATTGGTGTTGAACTCATGTTACATGTTAAACGAACACTCCTCCCAATTTGGCATGAATGACGAATGTTCAAAATGTCAGCGTGTTAAGATTGATTGATTGTTTCTTTCTTTCACGTCCCATTGAGAATTTTTCACTCAAATTGAGACGTCACGAGCTGTAGGTGACGTACCACAAATTTAGACTTATACTTAGCGCTCAGGGCCGTAGCAGTGAGGGTTCTTTAACATGCCATCCCTGTCGCGACACGAGACCTTCGTTTTTAAGATCATATCCAAAAGTCCCACGATTCTCACTTCTAAATGCCGAGCATTTGGCGAAGGAGCAATCACTACCTATGTTAACGTCTTAGGGTTGATGCGGCCATGGCACGAGCGGGGCTCAAACTCACGACCTCCTCGTTACGAAGCGAACACTCTAACCACTGAACTACCGCGACCGGTCAGCGTGTTGTAATGAAGAAGTGTGTGAAGATTGCTTTTGTTATATCAAAACACGACACAAAATATTATTCTGACGCATTTACGAAATTTCTTCATTCCAGATTTGGAAAATTGAAAGGAAACTTTTAACATCATTTGCGAATACACATACTGTGGAATACTGAATTGATCAGGTATTATTATACATCTATAACGGTTTCTTTCTAATCGTCTTTTACTGGTGTAACAAACTGCAATTCTAAATGATGTGACAATTAGATTGACATAAAAAAAATTGCCTGCATTAAAGAAACAATGAGTTTTTCTTTACATTACATTTTCCCGACGAGGTCATTTTTGCACTCCATGTGACCCTATCCTTCATGATGTAAACCAGACACAACACAAGGTGTTTTATTTTGATGTATAGAATTTAATAACTAAGCATGCGCAAATTCAGCTCTAGTGCTTTATTTGAATTCATCCCAAAATGAGCGCCACAGCTCTAAAAGCGGAGATTCCATGTCAAGGTAGGTTGGCACAATAAAGAACCCTCACTTGTATGCCAATAAACGCCATTTATAGGCCAATACTAGCATATCACATAAATCTCGTAATGTCTCTACATTTAATGATTTGTTGCCCTAAAAACGACAAATAAACAAACAATACAGAACAATACTGTAATACGTCGTCATGCAACACACAATGTGTTCGTGTACAGTGCATACGGATCATGATGAAATAGTACAGTGGTTATAACGCACAGTATATAAGTGTTGATTTCATTTATATTAGGGTATGAAGTGTAACGCTTCACGCCGCCATAAGGGTATGTAACGCTTCACGCCGCCATGAGGGTATGTAACGCTTCACGCCGCCATGAGGGTATGTAACGCTTCACGCCGCCATGAGGGTATGTAACGCTTCACGCCGCCATGTTTTTCATGAAGCGTTAAAGTTTCACGCCGGAGTACGTCATTCTCGCTTCATGAAAAGTATACCGGCATGAGGCGCTGCAGTTCATACCCTCATATAGTTTCAAAAATGAGATACATTTCTTACATTTATATTCTACTGTCTTTTCTGTCTGAATCCCCAGCCGTTAAGATAAATGCACTATTTCTATGAAGAGTCATATGAGCATTGTTCACAAGTGCAGCGCATTTATGAGGGAATGACTATCATTACAATTTGTAAAGATATCATAGGCAATAACCATGGAAATGTAAACATTACAGTGTGTCTTATATATCTCGGATTTTATTACGGTGTCTATAGTATGCCACTGATTGAGTGTTATTTCAGAATCGGTTTGCCAATTTGGTAACGCACATTACGGTGATGGTCTACACGAACTGTATAAAATGGCTTTGATAATTCAGGGTTATTACCTATCAAACGGACGAATTTCTGTATTCTCTTTGCCTAAGCTATTTGTAATATACAATGTAAGGAGAAAAATATCCGGGTAAAGTGTTCGCGTGTCAGAACCATTTCATTAGATTGGGATTGTGCATCAGAATTCATCATTTTGGTTTTGTAAGACATTGTATTCACGGTATAGGTAGATTTAATCTATTTATTGCCCTTACAAAAGAGACACATTCATCGCAGATATTTCATATTATAAAACAAATGAATGAGTTAGATGCTATAGTAAGACAGTAATACCTGTATGCCAGTGTTTGGCGTTACGTATACACTCTCCGTCATACTTGTGTAATCAGCAAAAAGTTGCAGTAGTTGCTACGTAACATACCCTGTACCAGATACTTGCTGCATATGTCAAGATGCAATTAACATTGGACACGTGCCGTTGGGTCATCATAAACCTTATTTCATAATTGTTGAAATATATTTAAAACAGTTGAGGTCCTGACCCTTAAACTATAATGTTACTGCTGCACATTTCACGATGCATGGAGTATTCTGATGGGCAAGTGCCCCGGGGTCACCCTGATCCCCATTACTTTTTGACAGTTCAAATATCTTTAAAATGGTTGAGATTCCAACTCTTAAAGCAAATATATTCTTTTTACACATGACACAATACACCGAACACCAGTTTTTGTCAGTCGTTTTTCCACCCCATTTGCCCCTTGAGGTGAAAAAGAAATTTCCAAAAACTTACTGAGCATCTGAAGGACACCGCCAATCGTCTTTCAATGGCTACGAGTAAAATGTAAGAGGCGTTCTGGGAACTTTTTTTTCTATAGATAAACGCCATTTTTCAACTACCAATTGGTCCACAAGATGAAAATGAAAATTCTGAAATCTTATAACACATCTATAGGACATCACCAATTACCTTCAAAAAAAATGTAAAAGTAATCAGTTCTGTGAACTAGGGGTTTTGGGGGTTGAAGACATATCGTGTTTTTAACCCCCATTTAGCCTCCAGAATGAAAATGAAAATAATTCCGAAACCTTTTTGCACATCTACAAGACACCACCAAACATCTTCCAAAAGATGAATTGGCAATTATGTAAAATGTATGAGGAGTTCTGGGAACCCTTTTTTCAGAAAAAAGCATCGTTATTTAACTCCATTTTGCCCCCCGGATAAAACTGAAAATTTCGAAACCTTGTTACACATAAACAGGATACCGCCTATCATATTCCATAAGATTGCGTAGGAAATGCTTCAAATAAAAGAGAAGTTTGAGGAAGAAGAAACAGACGGACGGACAGACGGACCAGGTAATAACAATATACCAGAACTATCTTGAGGAAGTGCGGATATAATTACATCAGTACAGCTTAGGTTAGCATGTTTCACAGACTTGTTGTCATTTAATGAAGTACAGCCCTGGGATCTTAGATTGATTTAGGCATTAACAGCCTACAACTTCAAATGTTAAAGATATATTGTCATTAATGAATAATATCTTATATCCTAAGCTTCATCTCTTAAGTGTACAGTGTATATTGTTATTTAATGAAGAACAGTTTTAACAGCTTACAGCCTACTTCATCTGTTAATGATACACTGTTATTTGATGAATAACATCCTATAGCACACAAGTTCGTCTGTTAATGATGCATTGTTATTTATTGAAAAATAACATCTTACAGACCACAACTTCATCTGTTAATGATTTATAATTATTTGATGAATAACATTCTTCAGACTACATGCATCTGATATTTAATGAATTCTAGCTTTAACCGCTTACAACCTACAGCTTCAGCTGCTAATAATATGGTGACAATTAAGTATTCCGATACAGCGATTAATGCGTACTGCGATTTCGATACAGCCATCACAATGCTTTTTCTCAATGTTTATTTTATTAATCAACTCATCACTAATATTTGTGTCTTATTCGGTTCGAATTAATTTCTAGTAAGTGTAAAATGAGAAAGATTCGGGGGGGGGGGGGGGTTGGGGGGGGGTTGTTTGTTGTTTTTTTTTTTTGTTTTTTTTTTTTTTGGTTTTTTTTTTTTTGGTTTTTTTTGGGGGTTTTTTTTTTTTTTTTATTTTTAATACACATTCTCTGTAAGCATAACGGAGGATCTGGAGTTGACAGCCCTGAGATTTTCCAAAATTACATCATATGTTCCTCATAATATGAAACTCCGAAATTGCTATCTGATTTGTGATATATCTCTCCTTGGTTTCCATGGAGACGGACTATCTGATCTTGAAAACATTTGAATGTGACAAATTACACCCCCATTCCCACCCCCACGGCCCCCAAAGGCAAATTTACATAGATTTATTTTATGTTTCATTCAAAACTGAAAGAAATATTGATCAAAATTCGTCATGCTTGTAGAAAATGGCAAGGTTTAAATTTAGATTTTATTTAACGTAAAATTTTATTATCTTTACAACTGCTTAAAAAAATTGCGAGAAAATATACATCACGTCGTGTGCTTATATTGAAATAAAATGTCACGACAAATTGCTCCATAGATAAATTGAAGTGGGATTTTCACGGTTCTAGAAATAAACCAAACTCGAAAAGTAACAGCAGCATAAATCTCTATCAAAACAAATCTATGAATGAACGTTAATTGGCAACATCTTGTGTGGGTTGTATTAGAACTAAAGGTGCCTTTACGTAAGCTCTAAGTGGGACCTTTATGATGCTTATTAACCTCGTGTCATACTTTCTTCTTATTCGTTCTCTTATAAATTTAGTTTTTAGTCATACTCTCTCTCTCTCTCTCTCTCTCTCTCTCTCTCTCCCTGTGTGTGTGTGTGTGTGTGTGTGTGTGTGTGTGTGTGTGTGTGTGTGTGTGTGTGTGTGTGTGTGTGTGTGTGTGTGTTTTGGGATGGATGGGAGAATCCTGTTTTTATTTTAGTGCACATACCACTCGTACGATTACTAGCATTCAAAACATGAAATATACAAGCAACTTTGGACCAGACTTCCTCACCAGTGAGCATCAATTAATTAAATCGTAATCATAAAGTCAATTCTATTTTTGAGTTCAAACCCTTATGTATTTTTAAAAGTAACCATTATTTTTTATATCATTTCCATCGGAAATCCAAGTCGTTAAATAGATATTACATCATCAAGATTCATACGCGCATTGTTCACAACTGCACTGCAACAAATTCATAAGGAAATTCTAGCAATCATTACAATGCATAAAGATGTCAAAAGCAAAACATTGGAAATGTAAACTTCTTTCTTGGCAAAATATGAAAAGGGGTTTTAATGCGTGAATCTGAGTAAAAGTGTCAGGGAAAAAAATACGTTGATGAATTTTCTTCATACTAGGTAATATTGTTTGAAATATAAAAGACCCAGATTTTATATTTTTAAAAAAATAAGTTTTTTTTACCTC
>JAMZEH010000059.1:1370000-1442500 GCA_024699665.1 Ostrea denselamellosa
GAATTGATCAAGATGTCGAATTTAAGCTGGAATCGATATGGACGAGATGATAGCACGGGACTAATACCCCGCCAATACCTCGTCTAAACCACGGCTGTGGCTATCAAAGCAATTTTCAGTCATTAGATTCGTGTCGGTCTGGTCAACGGCGTTAGTGTTGGAGAATCTTTCCTTTCCACGTCGAAGGAATTATCATAATAAAATTGCTAAACTGTCATCGAGAAAAGACGATTTAAATGTAAATCTATCACGATTCGCACGAAAAGTGACACGTATACAAGTGGAATATAATAAACCAGTGTATGTTTTATTGATAAAAATTGAAGTTTGCTCGGCATATTTTTAGAATATTTTAACCGTCAAGAACAAATCTAGAATTGCGAATTTTAAATAGGCTGAGTGAAGCTTTTTAAACATTTTATCAAAGTCTTTGGAGCAGCTATGCCTTAGATAGGAATTTGTCTGTTAATGTCAGCATACTAGATAGAAATTACATGCATATGTGCTACATGTCATATCGCCCAGCGTCGTCTGTTGCTTCATACATGTACGAGCAGAAAATAGGGTGCTGTAGGGTCCGCTTTGAGTTGTCAGTATAATCCCCGTGTGTCAATAACGCGATACGAAGCACCAAATTTATCACGATTCCTAAGTCAGGTATTATCATTATCATGTCTAAAATAACCTAAATCCATTGTGATCATTTATATACCCCAACAGTTTAATAGTTCGCATATAAGATAGTTTTAAAATCTAAAAGATTTATGTCGATGAGATACAAACGACATCCCTAACCTTTGTACATTAGAATATGTGGTATTTCAGACACCTGTTATCTCGCTATAAACATCATAAATTGGTGATGGTTTTATGTTTTATTGAGGGAAAAAGTGGCCTTTCGTGCAATGCTCAATATCATTTTTTTACGATAAAGATCGACGCCATTAAAAATTGCTCACAACATTAAAAGACTTCCTCGTCGAAAAAAAAGTTACGACACAATGCTGATCAGAACATCTTTTCATGTACCGTGCAAATTAATTGCCACTTTCGCTGATGATTTTGTAATAGGAATTAGTTAGATAAGTAATATCCTCATGGTTTTTTTTTTATATAATAATGAGGAGACCGTTTTGTGGTTTCTCCTTTCTTTGCTTCACCAACATGGCAAGAACATTTGTCATCTTACCGACAGATTCCTTGTTAGGAGTCGTCCATAATCGATATAATTAGTCCACTGTGCCGACGTTCCTCTTATCCATTAAGGCTACAATTATCCTCGGCAGTGACTATAGTTTTAATAAAAGTGACGGTGCGTAGAATTTGTCCTCGCTAATCGCTTTCTCGAGTTGCTTGAAACGAGCATAATAAGAATCACTTCAATAAAACCGTTTTGTTTTAATAACTATGGTTTACCACGGGGCATAAGGCCTTAGACAGTCAACAAATTAGATGGGATGTATCGACTTGGTGGAATGGACTCCAAGATCTTGTAGACCTTCATAGAAAACTCGTTCAAATTAATTAAAAAGAACAAAGAAAATCGCTCTCATATGTTTTCAGAGAAACCGAAATGTTCTAGATTATCTTAAAGAGTCATCGATTTCTTTAAATGGAACAAAGAGACACTCCGGAGACTTCAATATATAATAATTTGTAGTTTTTCATCTTGATAATTTCAATCATAGACATGTTAATTAAAGAGAACTTTAACAAGATATTTTCTTAGATTATCTAGATTTCTAAACAGTATTTCCTCAGTTTTGTGTAGATACAGACAATAATATACTATCAATTCATAGACAGACATACCGCTGATGTAAGTTATTCTTTTATTGCATATTTCTAGACGACCGTTGATTATGAAGTCTAAAACTGACCGAATCTTATGAAGAAATAGCAAATACATTAAAACTCACGTTTAAATGTAGAGGGCATAATAATGATCATGACGTGAATAACGTATAGGGCAGAATAATGATCATGACGTCAATAACGTATAGGGTAGAATAATGATCACGACGTCAATAACGTATAGGGTAGAATAATGATCGTGACGTCAATAACGTATAGGGCAGAATAATGATCATGACGTCAATAACGTATAGGGTAGAATAATGATCACGACGTGAATAACGTATAGGGCAGAATAATGATCATGACGTGAAAACTGTAGGCTATACGCTTACTCAGATTTATTATAGAATTTTAAATAATAAATTATATGCTTTAATTTTGATATTACAGCTTGAAGATACTAAATTGTTTAAAATGTGGCGTTGATTTTGTGATTCTTTAGCCACAATCTATGACGTTATAAGCACATTGTAAACTAACACAGTATCGTGCGCGACATCTTGGGGCCTAAATGTGTGATCACGGCGTAGTGGTTGTAAGTGTAAAAAGGTAGTGGTTGTAAGTGTAAAAAGGTAGTGGTTGTCTTCAGGCGTAATAAAGGTTGGGATCTTAAAGTGATCACGTAGTAAAAAAGGTTGGGGTTCTTAGAGAGATCTTGACGTAAAAAAAAAAAGATTGGGTGTAAGAGTGCTCATGAGGTTAAAATCAGGATGTAAAAAATAGGAATTCTAAAAGTGTCATCCCGGTGTTAAAAAAAATAAGAAGTCTAAGATTGTTGTGATCACTAGGTAAAAAAGGGTGAGTGTCGTGTAAGTGTGTAATGATTGGTGGTTTAAAGGTGATTACAACGTAAATTGGTAAGGTTCTTTGTGTAAAAAAAAACAACAAAAAGGTAGGGAGTCCAAGTTTTGTGGTCACGGAGTAAAATATGTAAGAGTGTAAGAATTTAATAACGACTTGCCAAATGTAAAGGGTCTAAGTGTGATCACGGCGTAAAAAGTTAGAAGGTTTAAGAATACTAGCAACGTAAAAAGGTAAGGATCTAAGTGATCACGGTGAAGAAAAGGTTGGTGGTGTAAGAGTGAGACACAACGTAAAAAGGTAGGAGATCTAAGAGTAATTGCGACCTAAAAATCACGACATAAACAGATAGAGTTTAAGAGTAATCTAAAAGATATAAGTATCACGACGTAAAAATTAAGACGTAAACATGTAGGAGGTCTAAGAGGCATTGGCAAATTGAAGACCTCTCAGTGTCACGACCCTGAGCGCCAAGCATAGGTATAAATTTGTGGTACTTCACCTACAGCTGGGACGTAAAACAAACAATCAACCAACAGTGTAAAAAGTTAGGAGGTCTAAGAGTAATTACGACGTAAGTATTATGACGTAAATAGGTAGAGGGTCGCAGAGTAATTACGATGGAAATACGACAACGTAAAATTTACAGCGTAAAAAGGTACGATTTACATTATGCATTTTGACACATACATATCTAAATGCATGCATCTTTTCTGCCAAATGTGTCTTGTTAATTAGATTGTGTGTCTTGACACATACTTTTCTGATATTTTATGAATATTAAGCGGTTTCCTAGCTTATTTTTCCCGCCAGAGCATCGGCAGCAATGGAGGTAGAAGACATTATTTATCCAGCATATTTGATTATTAGTGCTGCTGTAAGAGCTGTAGGTGAAATGAAAGAAAAGGAGAAATTCTTGGATTGTGGATACAAAGAAAAACGTTTGGGCCTTACAATTCCTTTTAATGAAAGAACTTCACCTAGAAGTGATGTTAAAAACTTTTTACGAAAGATAGAAGATTTGCATTATGTATTGGAACAGGTCTCTCAGGTAAAAGCACATGGAGGAAACATTTGGCTGATGTGATCTTCAACTCTGACCTTTCTTATAATTAGTCAGCCCTGTGCATCTTGACACACCGAATAGTTCTATCCTACCTATCAAATGTCAATACCCATTAAACTTGACAATAGGATCTATTTACACTGTGAGAATATATGTATGCATCCAAGTAGTATGTGTCAAGATGCATAGTGTAATCATGTCGTTAAAATCACGACGTAAAATCACGACGTAAAATTCACGACGTGAAAAGGTAAGGGTTGAAGTGTATGATAACGGCGTAGAAAAAGTATGGTGGTGTAAGATGGTGATACGACGTAAAACGGCAAGAAATCTAAGAATAATTACGACGTAAATGTCACGTGTAAAGAGGTAGGTAGTTTAAGAGTAATTATGTAATGATGTAAAAAAAAAAAAAAAAAATAATTAAAAAAAATAGGGAGTCTAAGAGTATATACAACGTAAAATGTTAAGTGGTTTGAGAGTTATTAGGACGTAAATATCACGATGTAAAAAAGGGGTAGGAAGTTTAACAGTTATTTTAAAGACGTAAATATCACGACGTAAAATTACGAGGTAAATACCACGAAAAAAAAGTAGGAAATTTAAGAGTAATTACGACGTAAAAAGGTTTTCTCTATAACATCAATAAACCATGCTAAAAACAATTTCAGCCCTTTTCCAGTCATCACATATTCTGTGTTGGTACGATGTGTAAATGATTAAAGTCCTATTATTGACGTATTTGTGAAGATATGATATACTTTTGTCTGGCGAAGCAAAAGAGACCATCTTACTGTTAGCAACGTGCGTCTCTATTGATTTCGAATACCAACAGATATGAACATTTTTATGACAATTTATCGTTTTTAGTAGCTATATAAATTTTTTTATCGACTGTATATTTCCTTTCCACTGACTATTAAAATCCTTTAACCATTACAAAGAGGTATGCATTTAGGGGTTCGATAATTGTAAACGGCAAACAATATGGTTGAAAGCAGCATAAATCAGCCACTTCGTTACAATCCCCAGAGCGTTCGTTTTCACTAAGTTATCTTTTTATTACAATTTAAATCTTGCTGGTGTGTGGAGCGCCGATTCTGTAACATCTTATCAACAAATAGATGAAACTCGACGACTTTTTGAGGAGAGCCGTATCACCCACTGTATGAAGAATAACTCCGCATCAAAAGAAATATATCTCCATCACAAGATGCAAGGTATTACCTTTGAAACCTGCATTGCCTGATAAAGCGCCACCTGCAGCCTGAGGAGAGAGCGCATCTGCAAGCTACGAAATATACGAGATAATCACTCGATAAATCTTGTTTATTTTTCAAAATTAAATGATCCCAATCGATTTTCTCCTGCAGATCTCTCAATGGTTGCGCTTTACATTACTAAATTAACCAAAGCAATGAAATGAAAGTGAAAAGAATTTCGGTAATGACACTTTGTTAACTTCAAACATTTGACTCTGTTGCATAGTGACTTCGTGGTGTTTAGTATTCACTTTTTCGCTATTATTAATAGGATGTCATTAAGACGGAGTATAGGGAATGGTTATTGAATTTAAAGGAATCTGGATTTAAATTTATTCTTACATACATACAGCATTCCTTAGGTACGGTAGTAATTTATGATGGGTACGCCAACCTTGGTTTTCAGAGTAATTATGGTGCTAAAGTTCTCACGATGGTACCCTTCCAATATCAACTTATCTTAATCAATATTGCCGGTAGTTCTATTCGTTATTGAGAGAGAGAGAGAGAGAGAGAGAGAAGAATTCATATTGTTATCTCAATTTATTTCCATGTCAAATAATGATGCAGCTACTTGGAGAAATATTTGGTCTCTTTGACTTCAAATCACTCATCACCAAAGACAATTTCTCCTCCTATACAATAAACGTCCAGTGGTTTCTTTTTCTCTTACTGATAATACTTATAACGATGTTTGGAGTAACAATGGCGCAATGGTATGATAACTGCCGCATTTGTTTTAAATTAGCTATTTTTGGAACATATGCATTATAAATGGGAATAAATATATTAACTCATATGAAAGATTAGGCTTCATATCATATACCCATGCGCAAAAGATACGTTATGTGTGTAAACGTGTTGCTTTATGAAGCTTGGACAGTATTTCATTTAATTAAAGTGATTTATAGGTATATGTGTATTGACATCTGATCACAAGGTATACAACGTGTGCACAGTGAAAGTTATTAAGTTCTGTTGCCGATGTCGATCACTGCTTGCCGACGCATACACGCAACCTAGCAGTAGACTGACACCACAGGAATTCACTGTTGCTTCTCCTTATACGCAATGCTTAGCTGGTCAAACGCTATCCAGTTGAATTTGACGTCTTCTAGCACAACTATCCAACTAATTCTCGAGATATTCTATGGGTAACAGATCTGGTCATTGCAAAACATTTATGTTACATGAGTTATCGCCTAGAACGTCCTTTAAGTTATTAACTATGGTGATGTGAGGACAAGCGTCATCTTGCTGAAACACGTCATCATTAGCTGTCACAACACGTGTTTTTGGATTGTCTTTTCTATATAAGTCAGCACGCAGTCTATTAAAGATAGGATGGGTAGGAACGGGGTCTGTCCTTCTGGTTACAGGGATACCCGATAACATCACTACACTTCCAATTCCGAAACGTTAATGACACCGAGGACATAGGTATGAGGGGGAACCGCTCGAAACGTCTGTAGACTCTTGTAAATTGCAACAAGAAACAGCACTCATCAGTAAAGGAAACCCGTCTTCAATGAGTCAATTTCCAGGGTAAGTGACGTAATATACAGTCTAATTGACGTCATACCAACATAGGCCGTTGTGAGGCCTTACTCCAGCCAGCTGCCTGCAGCTTCCCCATGTAACCTACGGATAGCAACTGCAGTTTTCCGCACGGTTCTATGAATGATGAAATGGGATCAGTGGATCTATCTAAGACAAAGGCTAAGATAACGAACAGTATTCAATCTCGTAATACTTAAAGAAAATACAAATTAGAAAGATGGGCAAACACGAATCCCTGGACATACCAGAGGTGGGATCAGGCGCTTAGAAAGAGAATGCATCCCCTGTTCACCGGTCACACCCGCCGTGAGCCCTGTATCTTTCTTTTTGCGTTTTGAGAACGTGGATGATGTACAGCGGAAATAGTGAATTATTTTCTATAATCTGTAATTAGTTATTCTTGTCGTTCCAAAACATAAGACAAAAAACACTGGGTAGAAGCATCCCAACTGCCCTCTCTGTACTTGAAGAACAGAATCAATACATCCGTGCAGAAATTTCATTCTAAAAATAGAGTAAACTGCAATCAGATGCTTTCAAATTCATACCATGTGTTCGATGCTGTTCAGAAAATAATGAATACTACGTTTTAAGAAAAATATTCATGCTTCACTATTTTCTTGAAATTATTTATTTATTTTGATTGTTTGTTCTTTTATTTACGTGCTTGCAAAAAACTTTCACGCATTGCTTCGTTTACCTCATCGGAACGTAGGGCTCACGGTGGGTGTGACCGTTCGACAGGGGATGCTTACTCCTCCTAGGCACCTGCTCCCACCTCTGGTATGACCAGGGGTCCGTGTTTGTCCATCTCTCTAATTTGTATTTTCTATAGGAATTACGAGATTGAATACTGTTATTATCTTGGCCTTTTCATTCAAACGTCAGTAGCTGTAGATGAACTTCCACAAATTTAGACCTCTGGCTGATGTTACATGATGCAGAATTATGCGGTGATTACTGTCATTACGAGTAGATTCACGGTGCTGTAAGATCTAGATATCAGTATATTTCTAAGTGGAGTAGGGGGAAAAGACAGTGGACTGTAGACAACTGGAAACGAGTGATATTCTCAGATGAAAGCAAAATTATGATAGGACATGATGAAAGAGTTCGGATTTGGAGGGGAAAAGATGAAGGATGACGACCCGATCTCGTTCAACAGCACACGCCTCGCGCTAAGTACGAAGTGATGAATGGGGGGTGCATTTGTTGGGAGGGTGTTGGAACTATGACGCCAGTGGAAGGCAATATCAACGCTGCTAAATATCAGGACATTTTAGAGGACAACCTGTGGCCAGTTTTGGCAAGACATTTTCCACAAAATGGATACTTTTTTCAAGACGACAATGCACCCGTCCATCGAGCCCGATCAACTCAGGAATATGCGGCCCGAAATCATATCAACTGTTTAAGCTGGCCTGCCCAGTCACCAGACTTAGATATAATTGAAAATGTATGGCTTTACATTGAAAGAAAACTTCAATCCCGCACAGGTATCATAAAACCGAACTCTGATTTGATCGAGGAAATTCGGCGCATATGGACTACCATCACACCTGCCTACATTCATAGCTTGTATGGCTCTATCCCGAGACGCATTCAGCACGTCATAAGATTAAAAGGACATCTCACGAAGTACTGAAATGTAAGTAGTTCACTTTTTATTCTTCGTGTGTTTTCATAAAATTTCCAACCGGTAAAATATTGATGCGTTCGTCGTCAGTGTAAAAATGCCGCCATTGTGATCGAATACTTTTTGCACGTGTCTGTAGATATTAGAATATTTCTTAATATAAGATCTAGATATCAGTTTATTTCTAGATATCAGTATATTTCTAGATTAATGTTGTATGATTTTTGTTGTAGTTTTTCACCATCTTCAAGAGGAGAGACCTGACGATAGAAAATGATTGGTCGGATGTGGTTAGTTCCTTTTCGGAATCGACAAAACGTCTATACCCGCTACAAACAGAAGAAACACGTCGTTCAATTTTGTAACTGAAATCCGTCGTTAATTACATAAATGTACATTCAGATCTTTTTTTGAAATTGACAATGTTTTCATCATAGACAATGAGTACACGCTTTTTGCAGACTGGTTCGATCCGGTTTTGTAGTACCACCAGTCCTCGTAATCATTACCAAATATGGAGCGTTCTCAAGGTCAAAGGGTGCATAAGTAACAACTAAGTCAACGATATGCTATTTTATTATTTAAATATAGTTCATATATTTTTAAAAATGTATATTAAATATAAACAATAAAATGTTTTTCTTAATGATTTTATCGGGTGATGAAAGTAACAATCACTGCAGAAAAAAGATATATTTTTTACAATGCTAGCTGCCTTCATCACCCGATAAAACAACAAAGAAAGCATTTTATTGTTTAAACATGTACATGTATATACAGCCATGTATTGTCATCAGTCACGTGACACATCTAACTACTTCAGGAGGATGAGTTTAGTTTCAGTTGCACATGCGCATTAAGTTTCCCTGATTAGATTTTTCTGATGAAGTCACAGACAGACATCAACTTTACCACTTTTTTAACGGGTGTAACAAGTATTATAAATGTAATAGTATGAATAGCAAATATGATATGCAAATGTAAAATAGAATGTGTGCTAGTCATACAGAACTCGTGATAAACAACTTACTGAGGACTGCGATTGTAAATTGTGAAAATCAAGCTGCGTGAACAAACGAAATTAAAGTTATTCCTTTAATAAAATATTAGGAAAAAAGTATTTGGGACTGAAATCTCTTCTCCAATACATTCCACATTATTGGAGATTTTTTTCATAAACTATTTTAAAAACTGTGTTGATTATTATCATATCAAGTTTCAAAAATTCCCAAATGAAATAAACCAGACCACATTTCAATCAAAACCTGAAATTAATGTTTTTGGTATCTTTGCATCCATTAAGATTATGACAAATCTAAAAAGAAGGAAAGAAAAGAGCAAGCTGCCTAATTGTGTGGGATATGAGGGATGTAGTGTCCGTTTATTTAATATATTGGTGTGTACTCAATTACGTCATTGATGAAGAAAAGTCCAGGAATTCCAATATTTTGCCTTTAAATTAAAATGTCTTATTCTACACTGTGTGTGTGTGTGTGTGTGTGTGCTTTTTCTTTTACATTAAGTAATTACTCCATTAGAAATTTTGGCATTGCATTGTAGTACTTCAATGAAAAAGCATACATCCAATGAACCTGATAAACACAAACGGAAAGAAATTTTGGCAGAATATTTATATCTGACAATGACCTCACCATGTCAACAAAATGAGGTAACGATTCCTGTTAATGTGTAGTAGGATAAAAACAATGTTCCAGTGTGAAGTACAAGGGCGGATCTAGAAAATTTTGAAAGGGTTGCTCCCCAAGTTTGTACTTTTTCAGCACAGAAAAGGGGGATTGAAGACCCCACAATGGCTAACAATCATAATAATAATAATGAAATCAAATCAAATAAATCTCCAAAAATCATTGTTAAAATTTTTTAACGAGGGGTGTTACAAGCGCAGTATTCCCTTCTCGATCCGCCACATAGAACTTGTCAGATAAGACGAATTCCTCTGCACTGTCAATGCATACGAACACTACCTATGTTATGATGCATAAATCATAAAGCATAACGGAAGCCTCCATCTGGCATGGTTTAAACAACAAAATGCTTTCTTTGTTAAGTACTAAAATATCATATCGTTGACTAATTCGTTACTTTAAAATGAAAAGCCATTGCGCCTTTTGACCTTTACGATGCTCCATATTTGGTAAGACAGGTGGTACTAAAAACCTGGATGGATCGAACTGTATTCATGGTAGAGAATGTCAAGTCAATTCTAAAAGAAATATATAAACGAAAAGATTCAGTGAATATAAATGTTAAAACATATTTATTTTGAGGTCTCCATTAGTAAAATATTCCCCCTTAATCATGATAGGTTTTCGTCAAGATAAATAAATCATATATATATATGTGTGTGTGTGTGTGTGTGTATCGATCATTCACAAAGTTCTCTCTCAAAAACAATGTTTATTTATATATCAATGTTTTATTATATATATATATATATATATATATATATATATATATATATATATTCCACAAGTTTTTATTTCAGATAAAATTTGGTGATTTCTTTTTTTTAAGTATTTTTTTTTTATTTTCACATGAAAATTTGTGAAGGCACGTGTCATTTTCACACCTATAGTGTTCTATCTCGATTTTAAAGGGAGAAAATTTAGTTTCTTATGACCCAAATGAGTGAAAATCTACCGATATTGCGAAAAATCTTTGATTCTGATACAAGAGAACATTAACCGATGTACGTGATATAAAATTGGTATCCACCTCTTATCAATGTCGCTAGTGGAGGGGGGAGGGGGGTGGTAGAGATGAACAGGAGCTTTGTACATCTACTGATAATAAAAAAAAATAGAAACGTAGTAAATTTTCGATATATCTTCATACTTTGTCTTGGAGAGGGGAGGGGGGGGTCTAGATAGAATGGCCTTATTCCTCTTTGTTGCATTTAACGCTATTGTTTACTGGATAAATATTCCGTAGAATTTTAGGACAATAAAACATGTTTTCATAAAATCCTGAAATCGGTCTCTGACTGTCATTTGTTGTAAGTTCGTAATGCACGTGATTCAGGCACCAGTAGTCTATCAAATACAAGGGTTCTTGATATTTGATTAAATTGTTTTTTAATGTAACCGCTTTGTGAGAAATACATGAACTGAATGATGCTCAATGCAGCTAAGCAATTGGACGACTGTAGCAGGTATGTCACAATTTGCAGTTGCAAGAGATTTCAATGTTGCACAAAGCACCATATCTCGCCTTTAGAGCAGATAACAACAGCATGATTCCACAAATGATCGTCATTGTATGTATGATGGCTGGTTTAGGACAGGTGGAAGAATTGTTTTGAAAATTTTGTTCCCACGAAATGAATTTCGTTCCCTCGAAATAAAATTCGTTCCTATGAAATAAAATTCGTTCTAGCGTTTTAATATTCGTTCAATCGACTGTAGCATGCTGCCAAAGTAAGCTGTATGAATGGGATGACGAAAATCGTCATTATTCCGCCCAATGAAACTGGGGGGAAAAGAAAACAAAAAAACAAACATCTTAATAACAAATGAATATCGTTATTATTAATTGCTTTACAAATGCAGACTCAATTAATTTGTTAGATATGCATTTTTTTTGGAATTCCTTTATAATATAATCATAAAAAACAAACAAAATCGCTTTAGTTCCAAAGAAGTTTCTGGGAGGTCGAAAGTCGTGACGTCAGAGGCCGCTTCGAAGGAAGGACATCGATGAGATAAAGATTACGACCCGGATGTAACAAGAATCTATCACGACATTTGAAAGGAAAGCTAGCTAATTATTTTTGCAATAAGATGCATTGTGACTTAATTTACTAAGTCCACTTGTGAAATGCGAGTCTAAATCTCGTTCCAAGTTCCATTTTTCTCCTTTGTCCCAATCAACCAGTCATCTCAAATGTATGGCTAAATACAAAACATGTTTTCAAAATGATGACGACAGAAATAATCAGTCAAAAAATCCCAAACTGTACACAACCAGCATAACAATGTTTGTTAGTGTAGTACTTCTCGATTGCTTCTTTGTCGCAAATAGTTACTAACTAATTAAAAAACGTCAGCTGGGCTATAAAATGGTCGGCACGTGATGGAAGCTACTGGGAAGCCTTCCGGGCTTCATGGATATGCAATTAAAAAAAATGGTTATTTACTTTTTGAATTATATGGAATTTGTTTCTTAATCTGCATTATCTATTTACATGTACATTATATTGAATATCGGTCACGTGATTGCAATTTACGATTATCATACATTTTTTTTCCATTTTATTGATTTATCAATATTTGATGCACACCAGTATTCGTTGTTTTAAAGTTGAGCAAGGTCAATGAAGTACGTGTTTACAAAACTGTGTACCAGCGAACTCTTAATCTTAAGAAAAGCCAAGGAATTTGATGTCCATGAAAAATTATGAAACTACAGTTGTAACTCTTTGTTCATTTTCGTTAAAGAGGGGTTCTAAAAAAGGGTTAGCTAGTTTAATGGACTATTTATCCTACAAATGGACGTAAAAAGCAAGAAAATTTTATTCATGATTTAAGTAACCTTTGACCTATGTATACTGCAAGTTACAGAATTCCAATAAATGCACTTTTTATCAGTAATCTCGTTACTGACTTTCACTCCTTGTTAACTGAAATTGTTTTCAATATCAGTTATCAGTTTGAATATTGCAGCTCATATTTGTTTCTGCTTAGAGTGGTCTGCCCTTAGTTAGAGTAGTCTTCCCTTAGCTAGAGTGTTCTGCCCTTAGTTAGAGTAGTCTGCCCTTAGACAGTAAGAGGTTTGAGATCGACTTCTTTTACTGCTGTATACCATTAGTAAATACATATTATTGTCACATGATATTCTGGTTTGTATTACATCTTTTAAGACTTCTCAGTCGAGAGTTTTAAGATGATTACGGTGGGAAAAGAAGGCAGGTATCCCATGACGAAAATACTATGGATGGTTTCTTCCTGCCTAACTATTCAGATTGTCGAGAGTATGGGTAAGAGAGACAACTCAAATTAGGAGTAGAATAGAAGACCACACCATTGTTAAAAGGCAGAGTACGATATACATGTATCATTTTTGTAAACCTTAATGACGCCGAATTTTTGATATTCCATTTTGAAAAAGATAGACCGTATTAATACGCAAGTTCCGAGATATCATCTCAGGCACCAGCAAATATGACAGAATTACACCTGTACTACGCTCTCTCCATTGGCTTCCAGTTCAGCAAAGAGTCATCTTCAAGACATTGGTGTTGGTGTACAAAACAGTACACAACACAGCCCCATCCTATCTGCAAGAACTCATAACACCTTATGCTCCCTCCAGAATACTGCCGTCCAGTGACCAGAGCCTACTACGAGTGCCATTTACCACCTCAACGGTGATTCAAACTCGAGCCTTTAGTGTTGCTGGCCCTAAACTGTGGAACGCTCTTCCGTATGATATCAGAACTGCCACCAGTCTCTGTACCTTCAAATCTAAATTAAAGACTCATCTGTTCACATGCTACAACTAATCTGGGACCTACTACGATCTGTTTTTATATACCTCATTTCACTTATTTTATTGTTGTTTAAATAGCGTTTAGAGCAGTATGGACTTTACGCTTTACAAAATAAATTTATTGTTTATTATATAGCTCTTTTGTGATGGAGGTACGTTCAGTATTCCGTTGAACGCTTGGGTGGGTATAAGATGTAAACATATATTGTAGAGTGGCTATGTACATAACGATAAAAGTTATGAAAACGTAAAATTTGTTTATATCTGGCGTTGGTATACAATACATTGAGTATATCAAGAATATTTTTTTAATTAGGCCATTAAATCAAATGTGAAAATATTATCTACATAAGTGAATCTTTTATCAAAGAAAGATGGTAATTATCGATTTTTATTTGAGCTATTTAATTATACAATACTCATAAATTTACTACATCTGTGTTTCTCTGCAGTTCTGAGTTGTATGGCGTTTGTAATTATCCTTTAGGCAATGTAAGACGGCAGCGGTAAGCACTTGTACCCACCGCGTGGATGCAAAAACTCATTTTGCGTCTCACCGTGCAAAAGAGTTCGACTAAAGGAAATAAATATTGGGCAACTCGGAACTTGCGTATCAAAAAGTAAGGGGTATAGTAATTAAAATTGTTTAGAATTAGGAATTCCGTCAAATATACAACTTGTATTACTGATTTAACTGGGGTTTTTTTTAGATATCACAGAGTTATCTAGAGTTATTGACCAATGCTGCTGCGGGGTGACCAAATAACCCATGGGGTGTCACCGCAATTTACGTGATAACCACAAAATTCACGGGAAAATCACACAATGCACTGGGTAAACACACAATGTACCGGGTAACCACACAATCTACAGGGCCACCACACAATTCACGTGGTAACTAGACCAATCAGGGTCACCACACAATTCACGTGATGACCTTAAAATCCAAGGTACCCATTCAATCCATAAAATGTGGACCACCACGATATCAAAATAATGATTCCGCGTCATCAGTTCCTTACAGGGGTCCCATGAATGCCTCTACCTGCCACAGACCCTGCCAACCTTTTAATTGCATCCAGAAGTTATCAAAGCCAATATAGTTGTTTTATTCGTTCATCCAATTCTGAACCCTGTCGGACATACAAAACATATAAAAAGACAAACCAAAAGACGGGGAAATCCAGTGAATTAAGTAAGCTATCTAAAATATATATTCTGTATCTACAATGTATGGTAACATATGATACACATTGGTAAAAATGACACCAGAGTTATACATTTTACATCTTATGCTGTTTAGTGTTTCTTATTTCGAAGGTGCTGATTAAAAATTGACCCAGCTTGGTAAACAACATGTTATCTTCATTTGACATAAGCCGCAGAATTTTTTCTTTATTTGATAGATTACAAAAATTTGTATTATTGTTAGCAATATCACGAAAAAAAAGGTCTATCTCTCATTTTCATATAAAGGACAATCAATAGTGAGTGTATCTCACTTTCCGCACAAATTCTGTTGTCATCTCCCACACAATTCATATCGCGCATTTTGTAAATTCTGTAGTTTCTTTCAAGTATACCTTTCTTGCAATCAATGTTTAGTTTTTTTTCAGATCTCCCACTTTCGAATCTGAGACTACGATCACTAATTCTAAAGCAAAATATCATTCTTTGCTCAAAAATATTTAAAAATAGATATTTTTCAATATCGAAATTTTGTTTAAAATCAAAATATGTGGTCAATTTACCAGTCATGCAACCTTCATCTTTTTCTTCAACCTGTATTGTAAAAAAAAAAAAAAGATCCTCCCTAATTTTTTAAATACTTTTTTAAAGATGATAGTCTCATTGATTTGCAATGACCATGATACACCCAATTTGTTAAACAAGTATGCTACATTTGTGAACTAACTATTCACATTCAACCTGTCCAAAATCATATTTTCTTTGTATGTGCTGTATAACAAAGTATTTTCAGGCATATTTTCAAGTCTATGCCAATAAGAGAAACTATCTATAAGAAAGAGCAGAAGATTGGTAGTCTATCCAGCTCTGATAAAACTGCAATATTTTTCTTTCCTGATCCAATTATAAATTTACAAAATGTTATTTGTAAATTTTCAGTCTCTCAATATTTGAGGTGTTTCATAAAAGGTCTTATCCTTACTTTATAATAAGCACTTTTATGACATGTTTTGTTATTTTTTCTTATGAATTTTGTGGAGAGTAACCGAGTTTCTACTGAGCCATACAAACCCGCACTTAGAAATCTCAGGGACTTCTTTAACTCCGTGGTGACATCACAGTAGTATAACTTGACATTTGTATACAATTAAATGGACATTTAAATACTTCGTTTGCTACCAAATACGGAAACGAACGTGCGCTTCCGGAATTTGAAGTGTATATAATATCAAAATTAACCTCACAAGCTTAGTTACTACACAACATCCCTGAGCGGCCATATTTCCTGATGTATATTCATTAATCTGTAAAAACGGCCTTTCGTTACTGAGTTCATTTATCTGTGGATATTGGAAAAAAAGACTCATTGTCATCACCCGAGATATAGCAAGTCAATATCATTCAAACTTCATCGCCAGACTAAAACTAATCCACCCATCCATCCGATCATACATAAAAGCAAAATGTCATCCAGTCAAATCTGCCCCCTCATCCTTAATTATCACAAACCTCATTTATCCATTCATAAACCTATCCATTCATTCACATAAACATTAGTTTTCCACCAATTTCATAAACCTATCCATTCATTCACATAAACATTAGTTTTCCACCAATTCATAAACTTATCTATTCATTCATATAAACATAAGTTATCCACCAATTTCATAAACCTCTCCATTCATTCATATAAACATTAGTTATCCACCAATTTCATAAACTTATCTATTCATTCATATAAACATTAGTTATCCACCAATTTCATAAACCTATCTATTCATTCATAAACCTATCCATTCATTCATATAAACATTAGTTATCCACCAATTTCATAAACTTATCTATTCATTTATATAAACATTAGTTATCCACCAATTTCATAAACCTATCTATTCATTCATATAAACATTAGTTATCCACCAATTTCATAAACCTATCCATTCATTCATATAAACATTAGTTATCCACCAATTTCATAAACTTATCTATTCATTCATATAAACATAATTTATCCACTAATTTCATAAACCTATTCATTCATTCACATAAACATTAGTTATCCACCAATTTCATAAACCTATCCATTCATTCACATAAACATTAGTTATCCACCAATTTCATAAACCTATCCATTCATTCATATAAACATTAGTTATCCACCAATTTCATAAACTTATCTATTCATTCATATAAACATAAGTTATCCACCAATTTCATAAACCTATCCATTCATTCACATAAACATTAGTTATCCACCAATTTCATAAACTTATCTATTCATTCATATAAACATTAGTTATCCACCAATTTCATAAACCTATCTATTCATTCATAAACCTATCCATTCATTCATATAAACATTAGTTATCCACCAATTTCATAAACTTATCTATTCATTCATATAAACATTAGTTATCCACCAATTTCATAAACCTATCCATTCATTCACATAAACATTAGTTTTCCACCAATTTCATAAACTTATCTATTCATTCATATAAACATTAGTTATCCACCAATTTCATAAACCTATCTATTCATTCATATAAACATTAGTTATCCACCAATTTCATAAACCTATCCATTCATTCATATAAACATTAGTTATCCACCAATTTCATAAACTTATCTATTCCTTCATATAACCATTAGTTATCCACCAATTCATAAACCTATCCATTCATTCATATAAGCATTAGTTATCCACCAATTTCATAAACTTATCTATTAAACATTAGTTATCCACCAATTCATAAACATTCATGTAAACGCATTCATCCATTTATAAAACTATCCATCCAATCATCTTTTGATTCATACAAACATTTATATCCATTCAATGACATCTATCCTTTCTCTGATTTTACTTGATTTCCTTCACATAACTATATAAAAGTCTCGACATATGAATTGTTTGGCAAAATATAATTTGGATGATTACGAATACACTTTTCTTCTAATCATTATGCCAGAGTGAAATTAATAATAAAAACCCACTGATTTATCATAATTCATATACCGATCTTTGCTTTTAATGGCGCAATTCCTAGTCGTTTGGCAATATCATTCTGAAAACAAGAAAAAGAAAAGTAAGTATTGAAAACTGAGATCCATCTTATAAATCCTATGTAGAATACAAGATCAGAAACTGGACACATGGACGTCTATAAAACATCCGGGGCGCATACAAGCTTAACATTATAAGTCGATAGTTCTTAAGGAGGTGTATTAATGCATCGATTATTCATGTAATCCTTTTGCAATATACGAATTTCAATAAAGATTGATAATGATTATATATAGTTTTACGTCCCGCTCGAGAATTTTTCACTCATATAGAGACGTCACCATTGCCGGTGAAGGGCTGCAAAATTTAGGATTAAGCTTGGCGCTTATGGCCTTTGAGCAGGGAGGGATCTTTAACGTGTCACACCTGCTGTAACACGGGCCCTCGGTTTATGCCGTCTAATCCGAAGGACCGCCCCATTTAGTCGCCTCTTACGACAAACTAGGGGTGCTGAGGATCTATTCTAACAACCCGGATCCTCATGGTTCAATAAAGAAGATATATCGATCATATATACAATCGATATATCTTCTTTATTGAAATATCGATATATACAATCAATATTTCAATAAAGAAGATAAATCGATTGTGTTTATGATTTGTTTCATACCCTTTGTTAGAATGTCATTTTTCATACTAACTTTGACTACTGGTAATCCCGTATACCTATTTTCGATTAAGGGCTCACGGCGGATGTGACCGGTCAGCAAAGGATGGTTACTCCTCCATGGCACCTGATCCTACCTTTGCTTTGTCGGAGTTACGTGTTGCCCTACACTCGAACTTGTATATGTCTTGGGGATTTATGATTACGATTTACACATTGTTTACTTCGCCATTCGATATCGAAACAACATCATCTCATGAAAACATCTGGCATTGCATGCTTAAGATATTGTAACTCGAAACTGTTTTTTTTTCTCTGAATGAAATACTATTAGAAGGTGATTATACGCATTATTGTAACAGGGACAATTACCGCATTAGTAAAGGTTTCAGATGTGTATGGAATTCCACCAAGTTCCTTGCAGCGCTGAGAGTTTAGTCTCTCTGGATCTCCGGGGATTAAAACTGGAGAGTCAGGGTCCATCTGTAAAAAGTACAGGGTAAGACTGTAGACTGTGTTTGATAAGTACAGTTTAAGACTGTAGACTGCGTTTGATAAGTACAGTTTAAGACTGTAGACTGTGTCTGATAAGTACAGTTTAAGATTGTAGACTGTGTCTAATATGTACAGTTTAAGACTGTAGACTGTATCTGATAAGTACAGTTTAAGATTGTAGACTGTGTCTAATATGTACAGTTTAAGACTGTAGACTGTGTTTGATAAGTACAGTTTAAGACTGTAGACTGTGTTTGATAAGTACAGTTTAAGACTGTAGACTGTGTCTGATAATTACAGTTTAAGATTGTAGACTGTGTCTAATATGTACAGTTTAAGACTGTAGACTGTGTCTGATAAGTACAGTTTAAGATTGTAGACTGTGTCTAATATGTACAGTTTAAGACTGTAGACTGTGTTTGATAAGTACAGTTTAAGACTGTAGACTGTGTCTGATAAGTACAGTTTAAGACTGTAGACTGTGTCTGATAAGTACAGTTTAAGACTGTAGACTGTGTCTGATAAGTACAGTTTAAGACTGTAGACTGTGTCTGATAAGTACAGTTTAAGACTGTAGACTGTGTCTGATATGTACAGAATACGTCTTTACTCTGTGTTTGATAAGGTACACTTCTTATCCTTGCCCAAGTGTGTCAATACATATTGTATGTCAATTTTCCAATACATATTTCATAGCTCTCATTTATGGGATACATTGATATACAATTTGGACTTACAGATTCACTGCCCCTGCATTGGCCAATTAACTCTGTCATTCTGTCTGTGAATCCGTCAGCGAAGCTGCTCGGGTCTATTGCAATAAAGCACTGTCCCTGTGTAATGAAAGAACAACGATGTAAATTGCATTAATTAATTGCGACTATTGATAAATATTCTGTTTGTTCTTATGTTTTTTACGTTCATTCAAGATTTTTTTACTCGTATAGAGATTTCACCAGTTTTAGACGAAGTACCATAAATTTTGAATTTTGACCTATACGTGACGCTGATGGTATAACGATGAAGATTCCTTTTTGTACCAACACCTACCGAAACATGGTACCTCCATGTTTGACACGATATCAAAAGACCCCTGTTTTCCACTTCTAAGACCGGACGATTGATCAAGCAACAGTCACTACCTATGTTAAATGCCTTAAGTTCAATTTGTCGCCGGGATCAAATATACCTGTGGCCTCCCGACCGCGAAACAAATGCCCCAAACCAATAGGCTACCGCGACCGGAAATGATGTATGTAATTATCATATAGTTTATTTACAAAAGGACCCATATCAATCCTATAATCAACTTAGGAAATATGATAATCTCACATAATTGACAGCTCCTTCCGCTTTTTTCCAGTTACCAGTGTTAAGACCAAATGCCGAACCACTTAATATTCCGCACAGCACCTCCACCATCATCGACAGCCCGTAACCCTTGTAGCCACCTACACAGGGGTAAAAAATGGATAGAATAATTTGGGGGGAATTGATGAATTGTGAGTGTAAAGCAGGTATGGTTGCAAATTCAACGCGGTCCAAAGTCAATCCCGGATTCTGAGACGTACCACTCTCCTCTGAACCGCCCAGTGGCAAGAGACCATGGAAAGCTTTGGGGTCTCTCGTTTCCTGTTTTGAAATGCAAACATCAAAGTCATGACAGACGTGATTCTTGACAAGCTACAAGTGTTATTTACCAGGAATATTCATCTTTAATAGCGGCCATCTTGTCAGATTTCCTTACCTTTCCGTCCTTGTCGATGGCCCAACCACCAGGTAATTTCTGTCCCAGTTTCCCTTTTAATTCAACCTATAAGATGTATGATAACATGACAGCCTAACAATGAATGACTGCTCATTTTCATTGTATTGTTGATGCGGTTATATACCTTTCCCAGCGCAGTGGCTGTTGTTGCCATGTCCAATACAAAATTATCACCATTGTTCGCAGGAGCACCAAGTGATATTGGATTTGTTCCTAAAACCATCTGAAATGAGAATTTAAAAAATCACGATAGTTATTGGTTACACCTTTGTTTTAAAAGAGACCATCTTTTACGGACGAGCGAGTCATTGAGATTTTTAGGTAATGGAAAGTTTTTAATTCACGTTGGTTGGGTGTTTGCAATTGGCAGTCACGTGGTAATGGGGTATTCATTTATTCTTTTTTCCCTTTCTCATTATTGTAAATAAACCCTAAACAGCATATGGATAACACCAAACAACTCTGTAGAGTATCAAGAAGGATATGATACTGTGATAATTTCAGGAAGTGACAAAACTGAACTGATCGATGTACACGTAGCCCGTTTCATTTAATTTACCCCTAAATCTGATTTCGAGGCTTCCTGAAATATTAATCGTACATGTACCTCTTTTGATCGTGTGGATACCAGCATTGAATATGTGTTCGTAAAAGCCATGCCCTATAAAATGAAAATATATGGATAATTTGCTTTCCTTTCTACAAATCTTTAACATAATGTCGACCTCCAGCCAATTTCACTCATTTTTGTATGGCAATGTGTCACTTACTATCATTCCATTTTCGATTGCCTGAAGTCCATACCAGCCAGCTATTCCAAAATGGGAAGACCCTGGTAAATACACAATGTTCCATTAAAGAAGTTGAGAATACATTTTGTGTTGTTATGGGAGAACAGGTATATAATGTATCCTTCCTTTAATAAATACAATATTCCGTGATACCTCTGACACTGACCAATCCGATTCCAGAGTTTTTCGCTTTCTCCATTGCTAACCCCATTGCAAACTTGCCTATGGCTGGGCCTAGATATAAAACGATAGTAAGTACGAATAGTGGCTAATAAATAAACTTTATACCGTTCTTAGAGGTTTTTTGTATGCCTACCAAGAATGTTGTTCCCATCTACAAGAGCTGTTGAGACGTTTTCCTTGACTATGGTTGGTTCAACGCCTTGTCCGTCTGATATTGCTTTATTCTGTAAACACTTCACGTACAAACCTGTTAAATCGAATTGTCAACTGACTGGCAAGTGAATACATGACAACATGCATAATTAAGGGCATAGAATACTTCTTATAGAATTTTTAAAACCTATTTGTAAATGTTTTAATATTGCTCAAAAATTACCACTTTGTGAATAATACAAAAATAAAGGGGATTTCATGGGAAACTTTAGAGTAAATCTGGATTATTAGCAATGTTATTTGCAAAATTTTATAACAATTTTGGGTGGTATCCTATGTCCTTATAAAAGACCATGTCATAGTAAGATACATTCACTCATTGCATTAATCAGTAAGCAATCAAACCACCAAGTTGATATCTTTTTTTAAAAACCTCTTAGGTAACCATTACCAATTCTGCTCAGTCCATGACTGTAGATCCCCCGGGTGTCTGCGCATGTCAGGGCGTCCGCTAATGCTCGCGCATGCTCTGTATTTGTTCCAATGGATTCCAGACAACGAATTATAAAACTATGAACATCTCCTTCCGGAACAATGTACTTGTCAGCAGTAGCCATTGGGCGAATTGTTAGAATCTGAAATGGACATATTACTGTGTTCCAGCACTGTTTTGATATTTATTTACGTATAAATGTATAAAACCAACCCTAATACTAGTCAATACTCTCTACAACTGTATCAGTACGCATACATTTAATGATATTACATCACTTCAAAGTATTCTTCGCGGTTTGAAATATCTAATTTCAATATCTTATCCCCTTTCTGAAATGTGTCACGGTATGCTGATTTAGGTAGACCTCTGAGGTACTGACTGATGGCTGAGCGAAGGGCTTGTCGGGACTTGTAACCAGATAAGAGAAGTTTTAGAAAAAAGAAAACGGCGCATGGGGATAGATCTGGAGAGTATGTGGGAGTGGCAAGATGGTAACCTTCTCCGACTTCAAAAATTGCTTCACAGCCTCAGATGTATGTGAAGGAGCATTATCATGAATTAGACGAACATACCTAAATCCTGACACAGAGCGTCGTTTATGATAATATTTCTTGAGCTTTATTAGTATAACATCTCGGTAATACCGACCTGTAACACTTTTGCCCTTCGGCACCGGAATTTATACGGCTATACCATCCCATGAGAAGAATATGCAACGAAGAACCTTCTTTGTGCTTTGACGGACTCTGTGCCAGTCAGAAATTTCTTTCTCCACCTACGAACTGTCTCATAGGATGCCTTATCAGACCCATAAACTTTCCCGAATTCCGTAAAAATGTGCATTACCGAATGACCGAGTTTTGTGCGAACTTTTTTATCAGCTCCAATATCTTCAATATTCTCAACCCGTTTTCCAATCATTTTTACAACAGCGGTCAACGACTGGCTCTATTGAAAGGACTATAACTTTAAAATTTTGTGGAGCTGAAGGCTCGTGTTTATACCAATGGAAAGGTACTGAATAGAGCTATTTACGAGTATCATCATCCACGAAATAGTGCAAAGCGTTATCGCTGTGGTACAATACATATAACATATCGAAAAGCCCTCGTATTTCATTGTACAGGACTGATAAAACATTGTCTTATGGAACAAACAGACCTCCACCCTTTGTAAGCGGGTCAGTAAATAGCAAATATAACGCGGACATCCATACGTGTACATAATAAAGAAAACAGAAATGTATAATACGTTGATTCCATATTGTTTAACGTCCCGCTTGAGAATTTTTCACTCATATGGAGACGATAATGCGTAACAAAATATGAAACTAAGTAGTTTTAAAAGGAAACGACGGTTATTTTCAATAGTAAGTTGCAGTCCATTATCTACTTACCTTGTGTCTAGCTGTGACAGTGCATATCAACTGAAGGGTCCCCCGAAGTCAAATATTTACGTTGAGAAGTAAAATACAGTTGTTAAAAAGCTAGGCCCAGTTGCACCAAAGTTCAGGACAAGCAAGGGGTACTGAGGAACTATTCTAACAATCCGGATCCCCACGGAGTACAAATGATACGTATTATATCTAATTAGAATAAGTTTACATCATATAACATCATAAAGCTTTAAAATATGCATGAAGTAAATCTTTTACTTTGAAATATCTGAATATGAGGCGTCTATAAAAATAACATAAGATAATATTTATCAGACAGTATCATATCTTTCTTGATACTCTACAGAGTTGTTTGGTGTTATCTATATGCTGTATCTATATTGTTTAGGGTTTATTTACAATAAAGAGAAAGGGAAAAAAGAAGAAATTAATACCCCATTACCACGTGACTGCCAATTGCAAACACCCAACCAACGTGAATTAAAAACTTTCCATTACCTAAAAATCTCAATGACTCTTGTAACCAATAATTATCGTGAACTGACAGTTAATGTCTAGTTAACATTATGTAAATATCAGAGCTAACGACAATTTAACTGTTGTTTAGTTAAAGATAAGCAACCTTCGTACAGTCTGATAAATATTACCGTATGTTCTTTTAATAGACGCCTCATATTCAGATATTTCAAAGTAAAAGGTTTACTTCTTGCATATTTAAAGCTTAATGAGATCTGTAAAAAGAATAAAGCACTAACAAACATCCCTGTAAGAGATAAGCAAGGAAACTTATTAACATCACAAACCGATCAAGAGAAACGCTGGATAGAACATTTTAACGAGGTTCTAAATAGATCATCTCCAACCGAAGAACCAAACATTGCTGAACCTGAACAAGACCTGGAAATCAGTACTGAACCACCAGAAGTACCTGAAATTATATCTGCAATTAAAACTCTAAAGAATGGGAAAGCTCCAGGGTGTGACAATCTGAATGCAGAGCTTTTTAAAACAGATACTAACATCACAGCAAATATACTCTATCCATTATTCAAGGATATATGGAATGAATGCACCATACCTAAAGTTTGGAATAAAGGCACCATCATTAAAATACCGAAGAAAGGAGCATTAAGTGATTGCAATAACTGGCCAGGAATAACACTGCTGTCCATACCAAGTAAAATCATGGCAAAAATCATTATCAAGAGAATAGCAGAGGCCATCGACTCCCATCTTCGGAAAGAACAAGCAGGATTCCGCAAGGGAAAAGGTTGTACAGACCAGATTTTTACACTACGTAAAATCATTGAACAGTGTACAGAGTGGCAAAGACAACTCCACATCAACTTTATAGATTTCGAAAAAGTTTTTGATAGTTTACATAGGGACAGTCTATGGAGAATACTAAGGTCTTATGTTATACCTCAACACCTGATAAACCTTATTAAGGCATTCTACAACAACTTTGAATGCACTGTTGGAGAATCAGAAACATCATTTCCAGTGCAAACAGGAGTAAGGCAAGGTTGTGTTATGTCATCTACACTATTCATTATAGCAATCAACTGGGTATTGTGTCAAACAACATTAGACGCACCGAGAGGCATCAGGTGGACCACATTCTCAACATAAGAAGATCTGGATTTTGCTGATGACCTTGCCTTGCTATCACACACATATCAGCATATTCAAGAAAAACACCAGATTAGGATCTTTTGCCAGCAAAATTGGTCTAAAAATCAACATCAAGAAGTCTGAAGTAATGATCCTCAACAACGATCAGTCACCATCAGTTACGCTAGATGGACAAGATTTACCACGTACTGATCAGTTCACGTATCTTGGCAGTACAGTTCAAATAGATTGTGGAGCAGGAACTGATATCAACCAACGCCTGTCAAAAACCGTGCTGCGTTTAACAAATTGCAGAATGTGTGGAAATCTGCATGAGTTGAACAAACTGGAATCTATGTCAGGAAGCCTTTATGTATATTTCAACTTTTCTGGCGAAGTGGTTCTTGAAAAGATTTTCTTAATATATTCTCATGTAAAACATTTATCCCCTATTCTGGTCCCAACTTACCCTTGGGACCATGATTTGAACAAATTTGAATCTACACTATATCAGGGAACTTTTCTGGCCTAGTATTTCTTGAGAAAATTTTCCCTTTCAAGGAGGCATGTTACTTCATTTGAACAAATCTGAATACCCTTTACCCAAGATTGCTTTTTGGCAGGTTTGATTGAAATTGGGCTAGTGGTTATGGAGAAGAATGTTGAAAATATTAAAAGTTTACAGACTAACAGACAGACGGACGGACTTACAGATAGACGACGGACAAAATGAAAAGCTCACTTGAGCCGTCGATTCAGGTGAGCTAAAAACCACTTATGTTGAAGAAAGAAGATGTGGTGGAAAGTACAAAATCAGTGGTCTAAGTTGGTTCATAAATACAACCATGTTTATATATGAAACAAAGCTGGAGAGGGTTGGGGACCCGACTTAGTATCGCTACAAATATGCCGCGAACTCAGCATCATGGGGTGTGATGCTTGTGCTTTAATGGAGTTCTTAGATTATGCTGAGTTTAAGGAAATATGAATTCCATAAAATGAATTGATGTTTAGATAGAAACCTTTGACCAGTCATTGTACATAATCTTCGAAACGGAAGTTACCTTCTCGAAGACAACAACGAACATCAATCCCATAACACAGAAATCGAATAAAAACATGAGATGGTCTGCATGGTATACGGATTTAACTATTATTGAAAATACCTGTCTATATATTAAAGGGAAAACCTAATTGGATGCATATTTTCAATTCCGCTGACGACATCTTTCAACACTCGCTCAATATATGGCAGAACATCGATCTAAATTACGTCAGAAACCTTTATAATTTTATACTTTTGACGAATCCAACTATGACAAATTTACTGTGTACATTTTCCCCACCATGCTTGTATAAAATTTATTGTCGTGTCTTACCAAGCATGAGAGTTCTCTAAATGGAAATTACTTCTTTAAGTTTACCTTCCAGTCAATATAAGTTAATGTATTTAATACTTCAATGATGTTAAAAACATTCAGAAACACATAGAATATAAAAATATTTAATTCAAAAATAAGAATAAGTGAGTCAACGTATTTTCGAAACACAGATAATTACTCTTTCACCGTCAGTGGGTGTATATTGAGTCTTTTGGCTAAATCATTCTGAAAAAAATCAAAATATACCTGTAAAGATGTTTCGTACTTTTTTTTTCACTTTTAATTTAATTTTTTTTTCTACAAGCCCTAAACATACCGCGAATGTTATTTGATTCTGATGATATGGTATTCCTCCCAGCTTTTTACAAAGGTCAACATGAAATCTCTCGGGGTCACCAGCCACCATTACCGGATGTCCACTCTCTGTCTATAGAAGACAATGCTGTCAAATAATACACGTAATGAAAGTTATAGTGTACCTGTTGATTTAGAGATCAAAATGTTGAATTCTAATACCGGTTCAAGATCTCTGCAAATGTCCATCAATTCGCTCATGCGATCAGTAAATCCCTCTGCAAAGGCATTTGGATCAATTGCAATGAAACACTGGCCCTACAAAAACAACAAATGATAGATATCATAGATCTCAATCCTTTTATAACTAGCTAGCCATACTGGAGTAGAAGTCGTACTTGAACGATCGATACTTCAACGGAGAAACCGCTGAAACTTACCAAGTTTGCACCTTTTTCAAGATCTTTCGGGCTATATAGATTTGGTCCGAATTTCGCGCCACTAAGAATACCACACAGGACCTCCACCATCATCGCCAAGCCGTAGCCCTTGTAGCCACCTTAAACACATTCCATTAGATAGACACATCACTTCATATACTTCATAGTCATTAAGTATCTCAGTTAACAAAGCCTGGCTGCTCTGACGTTTATTGTATACTAATAGAAGTAACAACTGTATATATCTTGTCATGTGTTTTACATACTGCTTTCCTCAGATCCTCCGAGCGGATAAAGACCAATACATGCTGAAGGATCATTTGTTTCCTGGAAAAAAACCAATCAGATAAGTTCTAGATATATATAAAAGATACATTCCATTTTATTACCAAAACACTACCTGTCACGGTAGCTCAGTGGTTAGAGCGTTGGCTTCGTAACCAGGAGGTCGTGAGTTCGAGCCTCGATTATGCCATAACCTTTAAAATGGAGGCTCCGTGTCATGGCAGGCGTTAGCACGTTAAAGAACCCTCACTGCTATTGCCCTGAGCATAGGTCTAAATATTTGGTACTTCACCTATAGCTGGTGACGTCTCAATGTGAGAGAAAAATTCTCGACAGGACGTAAAACGCGCAAACAATCAATCAATCAAGCAAACCAAAAAAAAAAAATGACTGGCTAATGATTGATTGTTTACTGTTTTCCGCCACACTCGACCATTGATAATCCATGCACATATATACAACTTATTGCGAACTATTGATAATTTCACTAAGCTGAAAGATTGTTCTACAGGTTTTACTACCTTTCTGCTGAAGAAAAGTATCACATGAATGACGGTCGATATGAGCCAAATAACAATACAGACTAAACGTTTTGTTTGTTTTACATCCCATTGAAAATGTTTTAATTTCTGTTTTATTTCTGTGCACATATATTAGGCATAGATAAATATCATAGCAAAACGAAACAAACTGAGAGAGAGAGAGAGAGAGAGAGAGAGATTGTTGGTTTTTTTCGCCACACTCAACAATTTTTCAATTATCTGGTGGCGTCCAGTTTTTTTTATTGGTGGAGGAGAGAACCCAGATACAATGTACCCGGGAAGAGACCACCGACCTTCCGCAAGTAAACTGGCAAACTTTCTCACATATATCGGCGCGAGCGAGATTCGAACCCGCGCCGACTAGAGGTGAAAGGCCTTGTGATTTTGAGCGCGATCTTCTAACCACTCGGTCACGAAGGCCCTACAGGACTGGCTTATATTAGATATATGTATATTACATGTACCTGTCCTTCTTTGTTTACAGTCCGACCATTAAACTAATAAATGGAAATATTACATTACCTTTCCTTAATTGTCTATGATCCAGCCATTAATTCAAATTACACATAATACTACATTACCTTTCCATCTTTGTCCATGGCCCAGCAATTTGGTAATGACTCTCCCTTCCTCTCCTGCAGTTCTATCTACTCAATAAAAGAAAGTGGGCGATTCTTATACGTAAAAAAGTGGGCATATCTTCTTGTCCATATATATGTATGCATAGCTATGAATATAGCGTTTAAATACCTTTCCTAGCGCCACACTTGTTGTTGCCATGTCTAGCACGAAGTTATCGTCGTTCTTGGCGGGAGCTGCTAAACATATAGGGTTTGTTCCCAAGGTCCTCTAAAAATATAATTAGAAAAAATATCACATTTTCGCTCTTTATCTGTATTACTGATTTTATTTCCTTGAGGAAAAGGTGAAGATAACGAACAATGATCAATCTCCTATAACGAATACAAAATAAAGTATATAGTCGAGATCAGGTTCCTAGGACCTGTCACACCCGCCTTGAACCGTCTATCTTGATCAAGTAAACGGAGTAATCCGTAGTCAAAATCAGTGAGAAAACAACGGCCCAACAATACGTCAGACAGCATTTGGCCCAGTGGCAGGTTGTATTTATGAACTAGTTCGTTATAACAACCATGGAATTTGCGAAATTCTGACTCTAAATGAAACTGTTGAAACCTGTGTTGTTTTAACTTGTTTGTTAATAGCTTGCCTCCATTTAAAAACTGGTCATACGTAGAACAAGCTCTTGCATATCGAATCAGTTGATAGACATAAACATCATATGGAGGTGATGAAGGAATACTGAAACATCAATATTGGAAGTTGATGATGGAGAGATTGAAATTTCCAATATTGTATACGTTGTCGTTGCAGGCATATGGAAATGCTCTTCTCGTTGTGTACGAAAAGTGGTATTTAAAGTTAAATTGTTTGGATGATTGTGATGTTTTAATCCTTACCGTAACTGCAGTAATAAATCTGCACTCAATCTCACTATAAATTACCATGAAAGTTATCTTTTATTTCTTTAATGATGTGCATCCCCAATCGGTTTTCTATAACTTACAGTAACTATTCGTTCATGTAACTGACTCTCAGAAACTGGTGTACCATTGTTATTTACACCGTTTTTCATTCTTCCATCTGACGCCGATAAGCAGTGGTAACATGTAGGACATCCGAATCCCAAACTAACGGTGTTGTTATATCAACTCGCAGAAGATATTTTAAAATCTTTTCAATGCGACATTATTTTGTGAATATCACATTAATCCTGTATTTTTGATAAGCAGAAGAAACTATTGGAAATGAAACATCCAAATTTAAAAATTTCCTTGGAATATGGGCTTGCATGAATTAAATGAAAAGGTGAAGATAACGAACAGTGATCAATCTCGTAACTCCTACAAGGAATACAAAATAGAGAATTGGACAAACACGGACCCCTAGACACACTACAGGTTGCGACCACGCTCCCAGTAGGAATAACCTTCCCCTTTCCACCGGTCACACCCGCCGTTAGCCTATATCTTGATCAGGTAAACGGAGCAATCCGTAGTCAGAATCAGTGTGCCAAGAACGGCTTCATGTTTTCCCACTGTTGGAACTAAGGCTGTCACGTGTACACGTGTAACCGGTAACGTTTCGTGTTTGGGCTGTAAACGTTTACAAAATCCCTAAACGTTTAAACGATGTCTTATATATGTGGCACAAATCTTGCAGGGTTCAAATTACAATCTAAATTATTTGAATAATTATTTCAAGTGAATAAACTTATTAAACAAATTGCGAGGGGAAGTAATGAATTTATAAAAGTTTGACTATAGTCTATAGGAACGGTGAACAATTTACTATGCACACCGGCAACGTCCGTTGCCTCTGAGCGCGTCTTTTCCACAGCGGGTGGAACTGTTACAAAACTGCGCTCCTCCCTTGACGCTGAGAACGTGGACAAACTGATCTTTTTGAACAAAAGATTAAAACATAAAGTGAATTGCGCTGCTCCGGCTGCACGTGAAGTCCATGTTAAAACCGAACCGACGGAAGAAGCCGCGGCACCAGCTCTGCCCTCTCTGGACAATCTAATGTGAAATCACTGAAATGAAAATTTGAAAAATGAAGTTTATTGTGAATTTGTGATCTGTATTGTGCAAATGTTGTACAGTGTGAATAAAATTGAATTCAATTTAAATGCTATCCGGATATTTATGTTCGTGTATTTTTTTCTGTCTTATATTTATACTCTGGAACGTCCGGTGACAATCTCTGCATCGTCCATAGAACGATGAAAACTGAAACACAAACATAATGGTCATTAATGGGTCTTTAAAATTCTGTGCGTATTTTATTTTATTAAATTATACAACACTTCGTTTAAACGGTAACGTTTCGTTTACAATGCTTCGTTTAAACGTTTACAAAATTTTGTAAACGTGACAGCCTTAGTTGGAACCGGTGAAATGTACATAAGAAAGAGTAAAATATAAAAAATACACGAAGAACTCACCTTCTTTGCTCTGGTGGGTACTAATAAGGGAGATGTATTTGTAAAAGCCATTCCCTACAAATAAAAGTACAATCAAACAAATTTTATTGCAGCACTCTTGAAGGAGATGAAACGAATGACTTTATCGACCAAATGATTTTACGATTAATCCTTGGTCCATGGCCCTCATACCATACCAGCCCGCTATACCAAAGTGATTTGAACCTGCAAGTACGTGTCTAACAATAAATAAATGTAACTTTACATCTCTACTAATAAATAAGTATTGTATAAAATGTTATTCTGTATTTACATAAAATATACCTCTTACTGTTACAAGACCAATGCCTGCCGTCTTGGCTTTCTGTATGGCCAAGTCAATGGCAAACTTTCCCACCGCAGGTCCTGTAGTAAATCGTAAGAAAATAATAACAATCAATTTTATATGCTTCAAACTGTTAGTCAGGGATCTAATGTCTGAAAGTATTGCTTTGGTGATAATGATTCTCTTACCTAGAATATTGTTTCCTTCTACTAAAGCAGTGGCAACTGTCTCCTTGAGGATTTGTGGTTCGATTCCCTTGCCATGGGATGTTGTGTTTGTTTCAATGAATGTGATGTACATATCTAAATGAAACAAAGTACACTTGCAAAATGCTGATTTTGCTACACCCTAAAAATTATTACCTACTGAGGTAAAGGTTAATGAATATTTGACATATTGACAGACAGTCCATAAAATCAATTAGTATATCTAGATCTGAATATTAGTCTTGCTACACATATATTTCATTAATATCTAACAAGGTCTTGCTTTCTCTTCAATGCATGAAGTCCTATGAGGACCCAGGTTAGAATAGGCTCTCAGTACCCCTTGTTTGTCATAAGAGACGACTAAATGGGGCGGTCCTTCGGGTGAGACCGTAAAATCCAAGGTCACGTGTCACAGCAAGTATGGCACAATAACGATCCCTCCCTCTCAAAGGCCCTGAACGCCGATTGATTGATTGATTATATATTGTTTAACGTCCCGCTCGAGAATATTTCACTCATATGGAGACGTCTCCATTACCGGTGAAGGGCTCGGCAGTTATGGCCTTTGAGCAGGGAGGGATATTCAACGTGCCACCCATGCGCCGAGCATGGGCCTAAAGTTTGCAGCTTTCACCGGCAATGGTGACGTCTCCATGAGTGAAAAATTCTCGAGCGGTACGTAAACAATACATAATCAATCAATCCATGCACGAAAGCTTATATGTTAAAGAATTACGTACGCATTCTTACCTAGTCTATTGAGTCCGTGACTGTAGTGTCCTCTGGTGTCGGCCGCCACAATTAGATCCGCCAATATGCTGGCATGTTCTGAATTCGTGCCGACAGCTTCCATGCATCGAACCACAAAACTGTGTAAAGCTTTCTCCGGGACAATACTTTCGCCATTGGTAGTCATAATTCCCTGTAAAATGCGAAAATGTAATGACTAAGTAGCCTTTTCATGCATTTAAAAAAAGATGTTAGATGTGTTAGCGCTATGTCATGGCTGCTCCACCTCTGAGTGTTTAACTTGATTTCTCTTTAATTACGAAAACTTCAGTTTTAAGATTTGTCTACTTTTTACTGTGCGAGTTGTTTGATACTATGACGGGTATATTTTATGTAAAAAAAAAAACTGCATTTTATAAAGATTTTAGTCAATAATTTTAGGCATCATGCTCACTGATGCGTGACTTTACCGCCCATTTTCCTTTTACGAATTGATTTCATTTTGTTTTTTACTGTTTTATCAAGCAATTCTATGAAATTTCGTATTAGGTATTTAGATGTCGTACGACTTGATTTCATTTTGTCTTATATTGTATTTTGGTGTCTTATCGCTATTTTAGTAATAATTTGTCAATTTTATTCTTAACAGTTCTTTTTATAAGTGTTTCATCTTCATTAGGACAACCTCTATAAAGCGCATAGAAACTATACGTAATTTTGCGCTATATAATAATAATAATAATAATAATAATAATTTAATTCAGATTTATATCCTAAATATAATTTTTTATTTCATTTGCAAATCAAACAATTAATTGATATTTGATAGCCCACATGAGTCTCCGTAAGCTTTATACAGCTTACAGAATACAATGACCTTGAAATTACATGTACGCATTGCATACATTGAAAGAAGAGAGCGTGGTTTACATACATGAAGGATAAAGAAAAGATTTATACCTACACCAGCAAAGAACAACAGCCCAATACCAATACGCCAACCACTAAGTAAATATGAAGGAAGTAAACCCTGCTCGTTGATAATATTTTCTTATGATTGCTTGAGGTAGCCAGATTCACTTATCCGTGACGTTTTATCGGTGATGGAAACTTATGAAGGTCAAAGAAGTAAATCTTAAAAATGCAGATAAAATAAATATTTTCATGATATCCTTGCCTTTTTATTACATGCTGGACACGTGGTACAGTATAGGTTTAAACCCCACCCTACCCCCTTTTTTTAAATACGTATTATTTAAAGATGATGTGAAACATCTGTAAAACGCAATTAATATGGTTTATTGTGATTGTAATTATTTTTCTATATCGTATAAAGTAATTGGACCTTTGGTCGCGCGTCATGCCTTTCTAGGAATGACGTCATCACACGTTTAGCTCCCATGGTTCCATTTTGTTGCTGTGGCAATATTGCTCCGCGTGATATAAAACTCCCTTTTTTCATTCTGTATTTATTCTTCGAATTACATTGATCCTAAAATGTTTTTAAAATCGCTATTATAAAAAGAAATATTTACCCATTTAATTCGATATATAAAGTCGTGACAGTGCGTCAGCCTACTTTATACATGCACGTCTTTAGAGTGGGAGCGTTATAAAACATCGATTTCGATATACGTCCTTTCGGGGGTTTTCAGTTTCTATTTTCATTTCTCTGTCACATAATACGCCGAATCTTGCTGTGTAGCTTCTTTATAGGTCTCTTTAGATCACGTTGCAATTTCGCTGCAGGCCCTGTAATTGGCTCTGTTATTTTTAGATTTAATGTTACATGGACCGGAAGATACATGGTTCTTCCGTCTCACCTACCCCCACCCCCTCCCAGTTTTCAAACTAGGAATTATGACCTTATTCAAAAGAATGCTTATATTAGTATTGATGATGTAAATATAGCAAAGATTGCTATTTTTCTTAATTTTGGGGAAAATTACAGGTTGTTGAACTTAGTCAGTTACTTTCATTCTATGGTCCATATAATGATCTAATTAAGATTATAGGATTATACCTATATCATTGTAAGTAAGATAGACCTAGATCATTACATTGTTATAAAGTATGGCAGTGTATTTATCTATACTCATGAGAAATTCTGAATCGCTAGGATTACTCAAATAGACACAACCAAGTCCAAAATAAGTTTGAAAGAGAAACATTCGATTTTTTTATCTTGAAAAGGCAAGTTGACATTACAGGAAATATAGTATATTATTGGAAGACCATTATCAACCATCCATACTTTTTTGAAGCGCAAAGAAAGGACTGGAGAAAAAAGTGGCCGACCCAAAAAATGCAATTGACGGCAAACGACAAATTTTCCAGATGGTAAAATTGAATCACACACACACATTTTGACGGATTTAATAAATGTTAGAAATGAAATTGGTACAAGAACTATTTGAAAAAGGACAGTAAAGAGAATTTTACCTCAAGATGGGTACCGGAGGAGATTTCTTTAGATTTGGTTGGTTGTATAATGTTTCATTTGAGAATCTTTCACTCATATGGAGAGGTCAGCATTGCCGGTGAAGGATTGCAAAATTTAGGCCTATCCTCGGTGCTTTCGGTCTTTAAGCAGAAAGGGATCGTTATCGTGCCACGTCTGCTGTGAAACGGAGCCTCGGATTTTGCTGTATCGTCCGAAGGACCGTACCATTTAGTCACCTCTTAAACAAGCAAGGGGTACTGGGGATCTTTTTTTCAACCGGATTCCCAAGGGGTGACTTGTTAAGAAAATGAAAGTGCGTGAAGTGAAGAAAAGGAAGAAAGAGAACGGAGAAATGACAAGTGGAAGAAAGTAATTTTTACAGATGAATGAAACAATTATGACAGACGGAGAACAACGAGTTTATGTATGGAGAAAAGCCGGCGAAAATGGGATCCCTTTTCCTTATGCCACCGACCGGGCAACGTTTGGATGTACCGATCTGGAGCTACATTATTTACAGTGATATAGGTATAATATTTGTATTGATTTATACAAATAATTGATGATCATTTATGGCCTGTTGTTTTAGTAACTTTTCTATCCAATCACAAGGTCCTTTCATCACCTCTGTTCCTTATTACACATATATGAAATATTCAAGGGAAGAATCGAAAGTAGGACACAATATGTAAACAAAGTAAAAAAAAAAAAAAAAAAAACCCACCTTACTTAAGAAATGTTACACAAATTCTCGTATGCACTGGTCCAAATGATGTCCTAGAACTTATGCTGACTAGAATATTACAAATATACCCAGGTAAATATAGAGTTTTTATTTAAATAGATTCCCAACAGTTTTGAATCCTAGGCCAAGAAAAGATAACCCGACATCAGAAGACATCTTCATTTTTTCGGAAACTTTCGGGACGTTCTATATCGAGAAGTATAAAATCGAGAATCAACAAAGTAAATAGTCGGTAAATTATAAAACAATGTCTGAAAATAATATTTATCTTATGGTAAGCGTGAAGTTGATATACTTTTAGTCTAGTTCAATTAGCATAATTTATTGCGCAATTATTGAAAATATTTTCCGCGGGGATTCCTGTTAGAATAGGTCCTTAGTACCTCTTGCTCAGTGTAAGAGGGGACTGAATGGTCATATATGGGGCGGTCCTTCGGATGAGACCGCAAAAACCGAGGCCCGTGTTATAGCAGGTGTGGCACGATAAAGATCCTTCCCTGCTCAAAGGTCATAAGCGCCGAGCATAGGCCTAATTTTGCATCCCTTCACCCTGTATACAAGTGCAAGGTAAATGCAACAGTTCATCACAACATAGTTCACAGCTAGGGGGGAAAAGTTATGATCACCAATCAATTTCTTCTTTGCCCCTCAAATAATGGTAACAAAATACTAACTTAGAGGGTTTCTGTAAGCCCAGTCTATTACGAAACTTGCTTTGAATCAATCCAAAATTTGAGACAGTTTCAGCAAACCAAATGTATTAAACCTTTGAAGTATGATTGATTATAATGAAATGTATTAGTCAAGAAGTAATTAAAAGACTTATTTCATATTTATTGTTAAAATAAATGTATAAACATAGGGAAAAAGTCATTCTAAATCTCAATTGACCACTTGGGGAGTATTGACCGGGCGGTTAAAACCGTTTAAACCGGGGACGGTTTTAACCGCCCAACCCTGCTTCACCGGCAATGGTGACGTCTCCATATGAGTGAAAAATTCTCAAGCGGGACGTTAAACAATATACAAAAAACAACCAAATGTTGATAAATAGACATGAATAATAATGATAATAATAATAACATATTTATATAGCACCCTTTTCATACATTTGTATATAATGTAGATTTAGTTTGATTAATTATATATTGTTTAACATTCCGCTTGAAAATGTTTCACTCATATGGAGACGTCACCATTGCCAGTGAAGGGGTGCAAAATTTAGGCCTATGTTCGGTGCTTATGGCCTTTATATAGATTTAGATAAAAAACAAACAAACATGACGAAGGAACTCGACTTGATATTACAAAAGGAAAATTCTTAACAAAAAAAAATATTTATCTTAGGGAACGATCATTAAATTTTGAGGGATGAGGCGGGGGGAGGATTTAGAAATATATGTGCCTTCAAAATGCAAATGAATAATCTGTCCCCAGTTGGCAAGTTGGAATTCTATTTACACTGGGTATATTTGGAATATTCTAGTCAGCATAAGTTCTAGGGCACTATTTGCACTAGGTGCTTACGAGGATTTGTGTAACTTTTCGCAAGTTAGGTGATTTCTTTTATTATTACTTTACATTTTGACACAAATCGTGTTCTACTTCAATTATTCCCTTGTGTGATCATTATATGTATATTAGAGAGAAATCAAGCAAAAAATCTTCTGTGATTCAATGACTACATTTTTCAAGACAACAACGCTCCCTTGCGTACGGCCAAGCCTGTTAAAGAGTTTATTTAACTGGTGGCGAAAACTCAAACAGGAAGTGTGTAAAAGAGTTCAGAATTTGAGAAGCGCAGATGACCAGGAAACTGCTATTTGTCAGACATGAAAAAATATCCATCTTATTTTTATTCAGGATCTGAACAAAAAAGCATTACCCGCAGTATACAAGCAGTAATACAGGCGCTTGACAAAATATTGCACTAAGATAAACTTCTAATAAGTTATAGACAGAGAAACAACGTTTGGTGACTAGTTTCGTTTATAACGTAGCGATTTTTTTTTTAATAGACGTACGGAGACTATATAAAACAATTGTTGATTACTGATTAAGCACATTGTAACCTGCATCCATGAAATAAACAAGTGAAGATGAAAAGCAGTCATTCTCATAAATCCTATAGAGAATACAGAATTAAAAGAAAGGCAAAGACGAATACCTGGAAAATCAGAGGTGGGATCAGGTGTCAATGATGAGAAAGCATCCCCTGTTGAACGGTCACATCCTCCGTGAGCCCTAAAACGAAGTGATTCATTCATATTCAGTATGTAAATAACAGCCTAACAATTGGTATGAAACACGCCAGACAGCATTCGAACCTGTGATAGCTTATTTGCAAATTAGATCATTCCTGTAAATTCCAAAATATATGCGAGGAATTATTATCGCGTAATTTCGCGAGAAGCAACACTCTCGAAATAAAATTACTCGTTTTATTTTTATGTTGCTAAAATAAATGTAAAAAGCCTCGATGAGCAGAGCACTCACGAATTTATGTTCTCGTGATTTGACGTGTATGAGTCATTTCGCGATATTAAGTACTCGCGTAAAATAAGGAGTCTACAGTATGAGGACCATAGAATGAAAGAGATTTCCATCTCATTCTATACGATAACAATTCAAGAGAACTGGAAATGGTGAATATATTTGTAATACGCGACGTCATTGCTAGAAAGTCATGATGTGCGATCAAACGTCAGACTACTTTATACGATATAGAAAAATAATCAAAACCACATGAACCATATGAATTCCGTTTAACAAGTGTTTTCCATCATCATGTTTTACATCATCTTTAAATATAGCGAAATTTATAATATGATGTATCTAAACAAAAGAAAGGTTGCATCCATAATTTACCACGTGCCCAAGGTGTCATGAAAAGGTAAACTTCTCATGAAATTATTTACTTCAATTATGCATATTTACGATTTAATTCTTTGACCTTCATAGGTTTCCATCACCGATAAAACGTCACGGATAAGTAAATTACCTCCAGCTATCGTGAGAAAATTATCAACGAGCAGGGTTTACTTCCTTCATATTTACTTAGTGGTTGGCGTATTGGTATTGGGCTGTGTTGGTCTTTGCTGGTGTAGGTATCAATCTTTTCTTTATCCTTCATAAATGTAAACCATGCTCTCTTCTTTCAATGCATGCAATGCGTACATAGTTGTATTCTATAAGCTGTACAAAGCTTACGGAGACTCATGTGGGATATCATATATTAATTGTTTGATTTGCAAATGAAATAAAAACTTATATTTAGGATATCAATCTGAATTAAATGCATGAAAAGGCTACTTAATCGTTAGAATTTTGCTTTTTACAGTGCACTATGACTACCAATGGAGAAAGTATTGTTCCGGAGAAAGATTTACACAGTTTTGTGGTTCGATGCATGGAAGCTGTCGGTACAAATTCAGAACATGCCAGCGTGTTGGCGGATCTAATTGTGGCGGCCGACACCAGAGGACACTACAGTCACGGACTCAATAGACTAGGTAAGGATATTTAAGCAATTCTTTAACATACAGGTATCTGCTTAAAGCTTTCATACATTGAAGAGGCTTTATTAAATGTACATGTTTGTATTAATATGCTACATGTTAACAAGTCTTATTCTGTTATCGATACGCCAGTCGATGTTATCGACTGTTTGTCAATATGTCAAACATTAACCTATGAAGGTAATGATTTCCAGGGTGTAACAAAAATCAGCAGTTTGCAAGTGTACTTTGTTTTATTTAGATATGTACGTCACATCCATTGAAACAAACACAACATCCCATGGCAAGGGAATCGAACCACAAATCCTCAAGGAGACAGTTGCCACTGCTTTAGTGGAAGGAAACAATATTCTAGGTAAGAGAATCATTATCACCAAAGCAATACTTTCAGACATTAGATCCCTGACTAACAGTTTGAAGCATATAAAATTGATTGTTATTATTTTCTTACGATTTACTACAGGGCCTGCGGTGGGAAAGTTTGCCATTGATTTGGCCATACAGAAAGCCAAGACGGCAGGCATTGGTCTTGTAACAGTAAGAGGTATATTTTATGCAAATACAGAATAACATTTTATACAATACTTATTTATTAGTAGAGATGTAAAGTTACATTTATTTATTGTTAGACACGTACCTTTGCAGGTTCAAATCACTTTGGTATAGCGGGCTGGTATGGTATGAGAGCCATGGACCAAGGATTAATCGTAAAATCATTTGGTCGATAAAGTCATTCGTTTCATCTCCTTCAAGAGTGCTGCAACAAAATTTGCTTGATTGTACTTTTATTTGTAGGGAATGGCTTTTACAAATACATCTCCCTTATTAGTACCCACCAGAGCAAAGAAAGTGAGTTTGTCGTGTATTTTTTAAATATATATTTTACTTTTTCTTATGTCCATCTCTCAGGTCCCAACAGTCAGAAAACATTATTTAGTTCCTGTAAGTTTATTTTCAAAGGAGTTTTAGTTTTTCAAGTTTCATTTCTTAAAATTTCCTTCTCTTATCAAAGATGCAGGGTTGATTTAATATTCACAAAATAATGTCGCGTTAAATAGAATTTATAATACGTGTGTGTCTGTTCTGCGATTCCATACAATAACGCCGTTCGTTTGGGATTCAGATGTCCTGCACGTTACCACTGCGTCAGAAGAAAGGGAAATAATAAAGAGTAGATACCAATGGTAGTTCAGTTTTCTGATAGTTTTACATTTGTAACTTATGACACGAATGAATAATCCCTGTGGGTTGTGCAACATTGCAGGATAATGTACATCGTTAATAATTAACTAATTAATAGTTAATTATGATTTAAAGATTTTTTTTTAAATACAAATTTACTATTCCTATAGGAAAAAAAATCAACACTACAGATAAAGAACGAAATTGTACTGAATCTTTTTTTCTTATTACATCTTTAGGTGACTCTGGGAACAAACCCAATATGTTTAGCGGCTCCCGCCAAGAACGACGATAACTTCGTGCTTGACATGGCAACAACAAGTGTGGCGCTAGGAAAGGTATATGCGCTATAATCTTAGCTAAATGATGTACAATTTACATATATACGTTCAAGAAACGCCCACTTTCTTACGTAGAAGAAACGCCCACTTTCTTTTACTGTGTAGATAGAACTACAGGAGAGGAAGGGAGAGCCAATGCCAAATGGCTGGGCCATGGACAAAGAGGGAAAGGTAATTATATAATGTAGCATTATGTTGGTTTTTGTTTTGTATTTTGTTGGGGGGGGGGGGTTGTCGTTGTTGGGGGTTTTTTTTTGGGGGGGGGTTGTTTTTTTGTTGTTGGTTTTTTTTTGTTAATGGCTGAGTCATAGACAAAGACGAAAAGTAATGTATTATTATGTTAATTAATTAATTAATGGCCTGGTCATACACCAAGAAGGACAAATACATTTAATATACATGTATCAAATAGAAGCCAGTTATTCACCTTTTTAGCAATGAAATCTACGGCATATTTCCTGTATAGAAAGAGCTTATCTGATTTTCTTTTCCAGGAAACAAACGATCCTTCAGCTTATGCTGGTCTTCTTCCGCTTGGAGGATCTGAGGAAAGCAGTATGTAAAACACATGACAAGATATATACAGTTGTTACTTCTATTAGTATACAATAAACTTTAGCGCAGCCAGGCTTTGTTAACTGAGATACTCAATGACTGTGAAGTATATGAAGTGATGTGTCTATCTAATGGAATGTGTTTAAGGTGGCTACAAGGGCTACGGCTTGGCGATGATGGTGGAGGTCCTGTGTGGTATTCTTAGTGGCGCGAAATTCGGACCAAATCTCCGTACCTGGAAAGATTTTGAAAAAGTTGCAAACTTGGTATGTCGCAGTGGGTTTCTATTTGTAGATACCCATCGTTCATTTGAGCAGAATCAAAATACTGAATGGCTACGTAAAGAATGATTGAGATCTATGGTATCTATCATTTGTTTTTGTAGGGCCAGTGTTTCATTGCAATTGATCCAAATGCCTTTGCAGAGGGATTTACTGATCGCATGAGCGAATTAATGGACATTTGTAGAGATCTTGAACCGGTATTAGAATTCAACATTTTGATCTCTAAATCAACAGGTACACTATAACTTTCATTACGTGTATTATTTGACAGCATTGTCTTCTATAGACAGAGAGTGGACATCCGGTAATGGTGGCTGGTGACCCCGAGAGATTTCATGTTGACCTTTGTAAAAAGCTGGGAGGAATACCATATCATCAGAATCAAATAACATTCGCGGTATGTTTAGGGCTTATAGAAAAAAATTAAATTAAAAGTTAAAAAACAATGTAGGAAACATCTTTCCAGGTATATTTTTGATTTTTTTTCAGAATGATTTAGCCAAAAGACTCAATATACAGCCACTGGCGGTGAAAGAGTAATTATCTGTGTTTAATAACACATTCACTCACATATTCTTATCAATCACATATTCTTATTTTTGAATTAAATATTTTTATATTGTGTGTGTTGTCTGAATGTTTTTAACGTCATTGAAGTATTAAACACACTAACTTATTTTTACTGGAAGGTAAACTTAAACACGTGATTTCCCCTTAGAGAAATCTCGTGCATGGTAGTACAAGACAATTTTATTTGTATGTAAGTAGGATTTGAATATATATACACAATAAGTTTATCATAGTTTATTTAATCACAAAAAGGTTCATATACAGACCAAGTAAGTTAGTCATTGATTAGGGAAATGCCTGATTTAAAACTTCTTTTTCCCGAAGTACCACTAATTGTACCTCCATGACAGAAGATCTCATAATTCGAACGTTGCGTAGTTTGATTGTTAAATACTTTCACTCAGAAAATAAAAAAAGAAATGATATTTTGAAAAAATTCAAACTGTGGCGTAATAAAATACGTACATGCAAATTATTCTTGATAAGTCAATTGAGTAAAAGTGGTTGTGAAGTCCCGTCTTCATCTTCACAAGTCAAGGGGTTATTGGTTCATCACCTCGCATTAACCCATGACGAATCTCACTATCAAAAAGTTGAGCTCGTTATGTGTTTTCTGACTGGCTCCACACAGACAGCGTGGAACCAACCGGAATATAGTTCTATTTATAACAACGCGAAGCGAGAGATTCAAATGAAAACGCATGTATTTATACATTCAGATGTGGCTATTTCAATCGTTTTAGTACTCGAAAAGATTAAATCTTCAACAAGACGGTTTCCAAACTTGATCTACCACCAATAAATGTATTAGTGCCGCAAGTATTACAGTCGCACGTGTTTTTCCACACAGCAGTTCGAGATCGCTTTCCTGTCTCCGTATCCATGTAGGATATTGTCGCTTGTATCCATGTACGACAAAACTAGTTTTATGAATAGCATTAATATCATTTTTAAATTGTAATTTGTAAAACCTTTACAAAGCTGAACTTTTACCGTTAGCTGATGTAAAACGAACTGAACCGATGGAAATGGCAATAAAGATGCTGCGATTTCATTGATGTTTTATTTATAGCGGATTACGTAATGCTCTGCTGAGCCCGACTTTTATAGTGACTTTCATCAAGGTTTAGTGCGAGGTGACAAATCAATAACCCTTGACTTGTGAAGAAGTCCCGTCTATGTCACAGAGGTAATACACGTCGCTAGCCTATTGCATTCATAGAAATTCAAACACAAGAGAGAAAACTCGTAAGAAAAACTTTCACAGATGACTTCCTGAAATAAAGATAAAATTTATATATTAACCTTTCAATCTAATGAATCGCTGGATTCTCCAGGAAATAAAATTATAAAGGTTTCTGACGTAATTCTGCCACATCCTGAGCGAATGTTGAAAAACTTCGTCATTGGAAATTATAACATGCATCTAATAAGAGTTTTCTTTTAATATATAGACAAACATTTTCAATAATGTTTAAATCCGGATATTGTGCAGATCATCCCTTCATAATTTAACATAATTTAACCTTCTCAATTGATCGTCTCTAACGGAACAGACTGTGCCTTGTCTGAAATAGACATGATCAGACTATTTGTAAATTTCAAGTATCTCAGCGGCCTCCATGGCCGAGTATCGTGGTTAGAGTATCGGACTCAAAATCACAAAGCCTCTCACCTCTGTCGGCGCGTGTTCGAATCTCAGCCGCGGCGTTATGTGAGTAAGTTTGCCAGTTTACTGGCGGAAGGTCGGTGGTCTCTTTCCAGGTACATTGTATCTGGGTTCTCTCTTCCACCAATGAAAACTGGACGCCACCAGATAACTGAAAATTGATCGCCGGTGGCCGGATTGCCCAGTTGGCGGAGCACCTGATAGAGATTCAGGGGGCCCGGGTTCAAATCCTGGTCTGGTCTGTGCATTTTCTCCCTACCTGTTACAAGTCCTCCTTCCTTCCTAATGTGTTAGAACAAAACTAAGTTCTGGGTGGTTTCTCATTATACATACACAGTGGTTACAAGTACAAAGTGTTATTTAAGAAATAAATTAATTAGTATAAATTGCAACAGGTGAAGCTTCATGAAAATTATGCAGTTAAAGCGCCCCTCCAGGGCCAGTGCAAAACAATTTGTTTTAACCAAATTTTGTTATATCCTATAAAATTTTCATTATTTTCCTCACATATACAGGAATGCATATAACTTCGCAATAAATGTGAATTCATTATTAGCATGTTTTATTGTCTGTATTTATATGTGCATTAATTACAGCTGTAGTTCATGAGGAAATGGCTATCATTATAATTTGTAAAGAAACATTGAAAATGCAAATATTGTTTTATGCAATACATGGGCTTCCCCTCATTGATACGCTGACAGTATCTTAATAAGTACTATCACTTCAATAACAGTGTGTCACTTCATCTGATCGAGCTTGTAAATGTTTGGGCAAGGCTTCTCATAGATTTCAATGAGACAGATTTTACTTTTGTTATCAATGACCAATCACATTGAAAGAATGGCAAAGCATGGTCATCCAAACTCACCTTTATTGAAACCATACAGCCAATCACTGAAGGCAATTTGCCTGCTTGATCAAGTGTTACACTGTTAATGGAACAATAGTAGTTGTGACTAACAAGGCTGACAGGTGATCTTTTTTCTTTCTTTTGGAAATTCACTTTAACATCATCTCAAACATTTATGGGATCAGAATGATTAATAATTTGAATGTCTGTACACAGCTACAATCAGATTAACAGAAAAAGTGAGCATTTCGAATTTTCTCAGGCTGTTACAGGATGAAAAAGGCAGTCAGTGAGATTATCTTTATTACATATAAACAAAACAAATAATGATAATGTAAAAAAAAAGATTATCAAACTATACATAGAAACACAATGTAAGATGAGCATGAGAACACTAACAAGGTATCAGTATTTATCCAAAAATAAATAACAAAGCTATCCTACAGCTAATCTCATTATAAATGCCAACTTCATGATGATCAACATAAAACGTTTCATCAACATGATTCATTTTTGTAATATTTAAGTTATTCCATGAAATGTAGGTGGCGATACTGATCCTGAAACACAAGAACCTATTGAAAAGATCTAAAACCACTGTAACATCTGTACAAAATTCCACACCACAGGTCATATTGACTAGGACTTTTTGGCAGATGATATAATTTGCCAGATAGGAGTGCCAAAATTTCCTATGAATTACAAATACATAAAAATATCCACCAAATATTGTACCAACACTTTAAACTCCTCTTTTGCATTTTGAGAAAAATCAGACAATATTATACACACAAAAATTGATTGATATATGGTACTCTGCATATAGATTTTATTTTTTATAGTATTTCTCTCTATCGTTTGACCACAAATCCCTGCATTTCAATCAACATAACAAATTATTTGGAAAATGTCAAGTGTTCAATATTTTTTAGATCACAGCAAAGAGGACTTCATAAATAACTACAAAGTCATCACAATACCAATAGTTTTTGTTCTTTAAGAATGACGTTATCTAGGAGCTGACTCATTTCCCAGAAAATCCCTCCGCCTCCAAGCATTTCGCAATAGTGTTCAACTGAATGTTTGATGTACCTTCATAAATAGTCCCTGCAATAAAGTATTACAGAAGAATAGAAAAAGTAAATTTTCAAGTATGAAATAAATCTCAAGGTCTTCGTCTTAAAGTTGAATCCTGGGAAGTACTTACCCACTTTGCAGTCCCTGTAGTATTTTTCTATGGGATAGTCCTTTGTAAATCCAACTCCTCCCATCCACTCTATGCATTTAGATGTTGTCAAAGTTGCCAACTGCAAACAGTTATGACAGTACTTCATTTTTATATAAACAAATAACACTTCTAGGACTAAATCAAAATATTTTTGAATTGAGGTATTTGTTTGGTGGTTGGTGTAAAAGTGAAGATAAAAAACCTTTCATATTTCAAAAACTTTTCGAACTTTTTCCATGATTTGTTGACTGTGCATTCTACCACTGACTTGGTAAAAGAGATTTAATGCAGGATATTTTCTGAAGGAATGACATTATTTTATATTTTAGCAGAAAACTTTTTTTCCCACCAGCATAACAAGCCAAATACCATACTTGTATGTAAAATACTCAAATACTATTTCAATTTTCCTACTGATTCTTCAACAGCTTAAAATATTGTGTAAACAGAAAGTATTTGTGGCTCACTCCTGACCTGAAGGGGAAAGGGCAACAAGTCTAAACAATCAAATCCACCCCCCAGTTTTCAGTATATAAACTCAGTGCTTTGATTACATATGCTGAAATAAACAGTATATAGGTTCCTAATTTACTGTTACAATGTGCTAAGTCAGTAACTTATTGTTGCATTGTAATGGGTCAGTACCTTACTGTTACATTGTACTGGGTCAGTACCTTACTGGTACATTGTACTGGGTCAGTAACTTACTGATACATTGTACTGGGTCAGTAACTTACTGTTACATTGTACTGAGTCAGTAACTTACTCTTACATTGTACTGGGTCAGTAACCTACTGTTACATTGTACTGAGTCAGTAACTTACTGTTGCATTGTACTGGGTCAGTAACTTACTGTTACATTGTACTGGGTCAGTAACCTACTGTTACATTGTACTGGGTCAGTACATCACTGTTGTGTTGTACTGGGTCAGTACATCACTGTTGTGTTGTACTGGGTCAGTACCTTATGTTACATTGTATTGAGTCAGAACTTACTCTTACATTGTACTAAGTCAGTAACTTACTCTTACATTGTACTGGGTCAGTAACCTACTGTTACATTGTACTGGGTCAGTAACCTACTGTTACATTGTACTGGGTCAGTAACCTACTGTTACATTGTACTGGGTCAGTAACTTACTGTTACATTGTACTGGGTCAGTACCTTATGTTACATTGTACTGAGTCAGAACTTACTCTTACATTGTACTAAGTCAGTAACTTACTCTTACATTGTACTGGGTCAGTAACTTACTGTTACATTGTACTGGGTCAGTAACTTACTGATACATTGTACTGAGTCAGTAACTTACTGTTGCATTGTACTGGGTCAGTAACTTATTGTTACATTGTACTGGGTCAGTACCTTACTGTTACATTGTACTGGGTCAGTAACTTACTGTTACATTGTACTGGGTCAGTAACTTACTGTTACATTGTACTGAGTCAGTAACTTACTCTTACATTGTACTGGGTCAGTAACCTACTGTTACATTGTACTGGGTCAGTACATCACTGTTGTGTTGTACTGGGTCAGTACCTTATGTTACATTGTACTGAGTCAGAACTTACTGTTACATTGTACTGAGTCAGTAACTTACTCTTACATTGTACTGGGTCAGTAACTTACTGTTACATTGTACTGGGTCAGTAACTTACTGTTACATTGTACTGAGTCAGTAACTTACTGTTGCATTGTACTGGGTCAGTAACTTACTGTTATATTGTACTGAGTCAGTAACTTACTGTTGCATTGTACTGGGTCAGTAACTTACTGTTATATTGTACTGAGTCAGTAACTTACTGTTACATTGTACTGGGTCAGTAACTTACTGTTACATTGTACTGTGTCAGTAACTTACTGTTACATTGTACTGAGTCAGTACCTTATGTTACATTGTATTGAGTCAGAATTTACTCTTACATTGCACTAGGTCAGTAACTTACAGTTACATTGTACTGGGTCAGTAACTTACTGTTACATTGTACTGGGTCAGTAACTTACTGTTACATTGTACTGAGTCAGTAACTTACTGTTACATTGTACTGAGTCAGTAACTTACTGTTACATTGTACTGAGTCAGTACCTTATGTTATATTGTACTGAGTCAGTACCTTACTGTTACATTGTACTACATTTATCCCAACTCTGAACTACTTACCCAGTACATTGTAATGGTAAGTTACTCAGAATGCAGTAAAGCACAGTCGTAGTGAACCTTCAGGGCCAGTGAAAAACAGTTCGTTATATCCAATCTTTGTTACAACCAATAAAATTTTATCATTTTCCTCCCATATGGGAATAAATATCACTTTTCAATAAGCATGAATTTGTTATAAGCGTGTTCGTTATAGGTGTGTTTAACTGTATTATTACACTCGTAATCCTAGCAATCACTCCCCACACATACACAAAAAGTACTCTTAGTTCACACATGTATTTGTAGTGTTACTTTGATGTGAGCAGAAAATTACAGATAACTAGGCTCCTTACACTGTCAGTTGTAATAAATCAACCATTCCACAAATTCTTTACAGAAATTGAATATTTGCGGTACCTCTGATGCATATAATTTCGCCATGGCTGCTTCCTTCAGAAACGGCTGTCCAGCCTCCTTCTTCCTTGCTGCATTGTAAACAAGTGTTCTGCATGCTTCAATCTGCACGGCAACATGAGCAATCTGATGCCTCATAGCCTAAAATCATAAAAACTGGAAAGTGCATTATACGAAAACTTCCAATGTTTTAATATCCTCCTCCCCCATTACAAACTAGACACTTACATTAAGAGTTTTGTAAATCTGACCTTTCACTCTATTCTTTTCTAAATGTTTTTATGTTACATTGAAATGTCATAGTTTATGTTGAGTATAATTCAAAATGAAACAACAAAGTTTAACAACTCGCAAAACATTAGTCAAGCTTCATGTTCACTTACATTAATAACTGTATCGTTTATAAGGCGTATTGTGATTGACTCACAATGTTAAACAGACATGATTTGATTTTTTATCACTTGCTTTTATGCTTTTGTTGGCAACATAAATTTTTGGATGAAACAATCCTGATCATGAAACCACCATGATAATGAAATATTTTGTGATTACGAAAAAATATTACACAGCACCTAAATATGCTAGACTGTGTCATATCTTAACTATGTGTGAAGTAAAACTTCATTTACAAGTATATTGAAATAAGTGACTTCAATATGAAGACTTTTTTTGAGCAAAAATCTTTTCTCAAACTAGATGAAGCAAATCAGCCCACAGTCACCCATGTGGCACTCTTTACAATTGTTAAGATTGGTCAAAATTCAGTCCTGTGGCACAGAAATTGTAAAATTAAATAAAATGGACTCAGTTTACCTGAAAGTCAAAAATTCTCTTTCCAAACTGCTTTCTTTCGAGTGTGTAAGGAACCGTAGCATTGAAGCAACCCTCTGCTAGACCCAGCATCTTAAAGAAAGAAATATGATATATTACTGACCGTTTTTAAATGAACTGATGGTTGAAGACAGAATGTAACAATGTCACTGATAGACTGTTGGCAGAATTACTTCCATGTTGTTGTAATCCTCATTGAGATTTCCTTTTCAAGTTTGTTTACCTGAGAGGCAATTCCAATCCTTCCTTCATTTAACATTTCTATGGCATATCTGTACCCCAGGCCAAATTCTCCAAGGATGTTTGAGGCAGGAACCTGTTACAATAACATGACAATGTAAGTCTATATCCAAGTGTAATTGTATAATCACATCACAATGTAATTGTATAATAACATTGTAATGTAATTCAGTGTAATTGATTGATTGGTTGTTTGTTTGTTTTACGTCCCGTCGAGATTTTTTTCACTCATATTGAGACGTCACCAGCTGTAGGTGAAGTACCACAAATTTAGACCTATGCTTAGTGCTCTAATCTGTAGCAGTGAGGGTTCTTTAACGTGTCACGGGACCTCCGTTTTTAAGGTCATATCCTAAAGACCCATGATTATCACTTCTAAATGCCGTGCATTTGGCAAAGGAGCAATCACTACCTTTTTTCGTCTTTGGTTTGATACGGCCATGGCACGAGCAGGACTCGAACTCAAATCCTCCCAGTTACGAAGCAAACACTCTAACCATTGAGCTACCGTGACAGTGTAATTGTATAATAACACTACAATGTAATTCAGTGTAATTGTATAATAACACTACAATGTAATTCAGTGTAATTGTATAATAACATCACAATGTAATTCAATGTAATTGTATAATAACATTGTAATGTAATTCAGTGTAATTGTATAATAACATTACAATGTATTTCAGTGTAATTGTATAATGATTGACTGATTGTTTGTTTGTTTTATATCCCGTCGAAAATTTTTCACTCATATTGAGAAGTCACCAGCTGTAGGTGAAGTACAACAAATTCAGACCTATGCTTAATACTCCAGGCCATAGCAGTGAGGGTTCTTTAACGCGCCAACAACCACCATGACATGGAACTTCCGTTTTTAAGGTCATATCTGAAAGACCCATGATTTTCACTTCTGAATGCTGAGCGTTTGGCGAAGGAGCAATCACTACCTATTTTTCATCTTAGGATTGACGTGGCCATGGCACGAGTGGGCTCAAACTCATGACCTCCCAGTTACGAAGCATACGCTCTAACCACTGAGCTACCACGTCAGTGTAATTGTATAATAACATTATAATGTAATTCAGTGTAATTGTATAATAACATCACAATGTAATTGTATAATAACATTGTAATGTAATTGTATAATAACATTACAATGTAATTCAGTGTAATTGTATAATAACATCACAATGTAATTGTATAATAACATTGTAATGTAATTCAGTGTAATTGTATAATAACATCACAATGTAATTGTATAATAACATTGTAATGTAATTGTATAATAACACTACAATGTAATTCAGTAATTGTATAATAACACTACAATGTAATTCAGTGTAATTGTATAATAACATCACAATGTAAATCAATGTAACAGTGTAATTAGCAAATCACCTGGGTACTTTCTTACAATTGTCTAAATTTAACAGACTTCAATAGAGACTGACCTTGACATTGTCTAGATGTACAGGACAGGTGCTTGAAGCTCGGATTCCCAGTTTGTCCTCCTTTTTCCCAATGCTCAGTCCCTCTGTTTCCCTGTCTACCAAGAATGTGGTAATTCCTTTGTAACCCTACAAAGTCCTAACATCTACCTTACTCTGTACAACTAAAAGTTCACAATTTGTCGGAATTCTTCCAATTAGCAAGATTCAATCATATTTTGTACACTCTCTTTTGATATATTTTGGATCAGTGTCATCAATTTCAATATTTACAAATTGAGCATTCTGGAGGAAAATATGGACACCAAGACTAATAAACTAAGAATAGATTCGAGTAAAAATTTTGATTTTGATTACTTATATCCTAGATTTATCTAGCACAGCTTTTCTACAAACAAAAAAATGCTAGTTTATAAAAACAACCAAATGCAAACATACACTGAAAAATTTATTCATTTATGAAAATCATTTCAAAAGTTAGATTTTATATTTACATGTTTTCTTGCTTTCCCAAATTTATGCAAAATTTTCTTGCAAATCTTTCTGGGTTTTTTTTTTGGGGGGGGGGGGGGGGGGGGGGGGGGGGGGGGGGGGCATTCTTCCAATAGATATGTTCTCCTGCAATTTTGTTTTTGACATTCTTCACTAGATAAGAAGACAATAAATCGTACTGCGGTGGGATTGGCATTCACCATGACCAGAAACACTCCTGCATGTTCAGCATTAGTGATCCAGATTTTCGTCCCATTAAGGATGAAGTAATCTCCTTGTTTAACAGCTGCTCCACGCATGGCAAAGGCATCTGATCCGGCATCTGCCTCAGATAAACAAAAACTACCAACCTGTAAAGTTCCAACAAAAATAAAATATTAAAGGTAACACTGTTTTAACAAAAGTTTTTATGAACAATAGCTTTCAGTATGTTAAAAAGTTTAGGTTCATAATTATTATCTCTGCGTATCGTTGGATAAAATTTGTATTTAAAAGAAAATTGTATGTTGGTTTTTGTATATAAATATCTGCCACTATTGTAAACAATCTCAGGTGTGACTGTTAGTGAGAACACAAGTTTGTTACATCACACAAAGTCCTTCTTTATGGTCAGTTTACTGATAAGTACTATAACTACAGCAGTCTACTAGTAAATACTATAACTATGGCCTTATCCAGTATCCTTCATCAGAGGACTCCCACAATCCTTCCATTTCTTACTTTGCTGGAAATCAAGACTTATAAATGAATGTTAATGATACCATGTCAGTGGCCAGCCTGGGGAGGTATTTTTCTTTTTGTTCCGGTGTGCCTAGTTTCTTGATGAGGGTGTTCACTAACGTGTTCTGCACATCCACCATTACACTAATGGCAGGGTCTACCTTGGCCAGTTCCTCTATCACTAAGTTTGCCACAAAAAACGATGAGTTTGTTCCTCCATACTCTGAGCCGATTTCAATTCCCATCAACTAACAATGCGTGAATATATCAAGAAATATTATCTACAGAGCATTCGCTTACGTGAGTCATCATTTCCTTTTTTTTTCACACTTTATATCAATAAAAACCCAATTTATACAAAAACTTATTGTGAGATCATTTTATTCCAATTTCCATAATATTTTCACTTCATTTTGCAAAATTATTCAAATTTTCTTTTCCTGAGATGCTAAGAAAATTTATGATCTATTGATAATTGAGATATAACCCATGAAACCATCCAGACAAACTTTCTGACCTCAAAATACTGTAATAATTTCATTTATGATGATCTCTCTCGATATGCAACATGTAATCCAATAAGAACACTCACCCCATTTTCAAACAATGCTTTTAGTACAGAGGGATCACAATGAGATTCTTCATCCATCTTTCTCACTAAAGGTTTGATCACATCTGATGCAAGCTTGGAAACTGAAGAATGATAAAACATGTATAAGATCACAGTACCAAAAAAGTTATTTATTGCCTCATCTACTCTTTTTTTGACAATCAAAAAAAAAAAAATAAATAAACTTCAGTCAATTTGATCAGCAGTATAATACCCGATTCCTTCATCATCAGTTCCTCCTCTGAAAGCAGATCGACAGGCCTTGTTACCATAGTAACATCATCTGACTGAACCTTCCGATTGGCTGTGAGGGTGTGAAGATGTGATGTGGTTCTCATAAATCGCCTCGTCTCGCACCATGTCTTTCCAACAGGTTTTGAAGGTGCTGACTTTAATTGGTTGACAATGCCCTTAAATAAATTTCAATTCAATGGTCATTAATGGTTAACCAGCCAAATTGTCCTGGTACTGAACTAACATGTGGAATAGTATTGCATCCCAGGATTTCTAGGGGAAGGGAGAGGGGGGAGTTGTGACTCAAGATGGCTTGTACTTTTTCTGTCTGAAAAGGGAAAGGGGGAAGTTGAAGACACCATAATGATTTCTTGGTTTAAAATTTTCCAACAAGAGGGGTGGGGGGGGGGGGGGGAACATTACAACCAACTCCAGGTCTGCAACTAGATTCAATCCAAAGTCAGAGCTGCAAGAATTTATTATTAAAAATAAAAGGTCCTAGAAGTATTCAACTTTTTTACAATGCTCAAAACATTTTGCTTTCAATTTCCATATCTTTATAATACATTTCAATTCCATGTTGGACTAAAATGAGACAGGAGAAGGTGCAATAATTGCAATGATTAGCCATCTGTTAGACAGCACTGTTATCTAAATGGTTCCAGCTGACTGATGTTCTGATGAATATATAAGAGTTTTTATATTGAACTGTTTGAGCTGTTGAAGCAGAAACTGATATGGTGTTACTCATATCTACCGTAACGTCATCTATGTGTTAATTTAAACATCATTCACTACTCTTCTGTGTGTTCAATTTGAAAATCATTTACCATATAGTCTTTGTAGATTAGGTTTTCCAACAGCTTGTTGAAATTCCCTTGAGCGCAGTTTATGCTCCTTTATTAGTTAACCTGTTTATGTAATCTTATGAGGTAAAATTTATTCAAAAGCCCTTGCATAAGTGAAAAATTAGTTGTCACATTTTTAACCATGAATCTGCTTTTCAAATTTGTAATGTGAATGTAATCATCAGTCATTATTGCTGGAATCTGCCCATCAACCACTCTGTATAGAAAAACATGACCGCTGACCTTGTCACCCTGTCTTCAGTGATGGACGTTATGTCAAACAGGATTATTATGTAACATAAAAATACTGTAATTCAATTAAACATGTTGTTTGCATTGCCTTAATGAGTCCTAATCTAAAAATAATTCTATTCTATTTTGACTACATTTATTTATTGTGTAGTATGTCTAAACACCTTCCAGAGTCCAGACTTTCTAATCTTGAAGATTTACTCTACATCAGAGAAAATTCGAATTCATTAATTATTTACGTCCTCATACCGTTTCTGTTGTAAAACATCTATTATTCCGTAGAAAACAAACCCACCCACACATGTATATTGCAACTATATCGTTTGTTAGATTGTTTTCTGACTGACAAATTTATCATCAACTGATTAGATATTTACCCGTAAAATAGCTGTCCTCATAGTTCTTGTTACGTGATCGACAAAACCTCGGGATCGGCATTCAACCTATACTAGGGTCATCGAAAATTAGGCGAAATGGCGAAAATGACTTCGGGACTCACATCGCTCCTAAGAAGCAGAAAGTTTTCTTCTGCAAAGAAATCATTTTTGCATACCACATCGATTTTAGGTGCAAAGAATCCCAAAGTTGCATTGGTAATATATTTTTTCACATGTCATCTTATGTTTGTGTCGAATAATATATAAGATACATCGCCATGAGCACGGTTGTCACTGCATCAAATGCGAAGCGATTCAAATTCAAACAAAATAAAAATACCAAACCCTATCAAGTATACCGGCTTATGCTCAGGCTTTTTCTCTATATAATGATTGAAGGGGTTCAATTATTTTGTATAGCCTTTAGATTTCGTGGGTGCTTAATTTTCGTGAGTACCTCAATCCAACGATTTTTCAAACGCAAGGAAATACACAATTTATATAATGTTTCACATCCCAATGAAACTATAACATTTTAACAATGCAATCCATGAAAATTGGCCCCCGTGAATTTAAATGAAGCTGCACAAGAACAAGATCAATGAAAATGTGCTGACCTAATGAAGTACCTCTTCAAACAATGAATATGCATGTTTTTGTAGATTATACATATCAGGTGGAATATATAGTTTTATTGATAATTTTTCAGATCTTTTCAGGCTGTGGTGTTTATGATGGTACAGAAATTCATGAAGCATCATCGTAAGTAACAAAGACAATGTACAGTAATAATTGTTTTTTAAATCACATATATATATGGTAGATTGATGGAAACACTTTTAGTATGCTGGTCCCTTTCAATATGCCACCTAACCTTAACCCAACCCTCATCCTTGTGAAGGAGGGACTGGCATACTAGAATAAAAACTACTGAACTGTTGTTTTTGTGGCAAAGCTTGCTTTAAGCTTTTTTTGATGAAGAAAAACAATTATTCTTAGAGCTATGGTGCATCTTAGCCGACATGAAGCTGAAGTGGGAATATTTGCTCCAAACATGGAACAGATGCATGCCATTGATCACACAAAAGGCGAGCCCATGGCTGTGAACAGGTGAGTACGAGTGCTCGTGTATCAAGGATGATAATATTCCTCTGAATTTTACAGGTTTCATTTAATACCATTTACTAGATCACAGCTTTATTTCTGGCACACCATATCAAGCTAAGCTGGACTTTTTTTTAAACAAAAAGAAAAGAAAATTTCATCTATTCAGAATACCAAACATCAAAAAGGGAGGTAACTGAAGTAAGACAGATCTTGTTGACACCCCTTCCTTTTTAAAAGTGTTTTCTGCTTTTTTTTTCGGTGAAGGAAGAGAAAATAGATGGAAAACTCAGCAAGGGAAAATTGTTATTTCATGTTTATATTAATAATTTCATGCCATTCAATGCAGAAATGTTTTGGTGGAGTCTGCCCGGATTGCCAGAGGAAAAATTGAAGATCTGAAAAACCTTAATGTGAAGGACTATGATGCTGTTATTTTCCCTGGGGGATTTGGAGTTGCAAAGAATTTGTAAGTGTCTATATGTTCAGGAAAGGAAGATAGGGAGGATTGACATTTGCATATAGGAAAATGTTTTTTTATGTCCCCTTTGAAAAAGAGGGAGCATGTTGATTTGCAACTGTTAGTCAAATGTAAATCAAGTCTTGTCTGCACAACATTTTAGAAACCTTTTGCTTGACAGATATTATTAGATTACAAAAACATCTATGAAGTCATGAAATGGCCTAATTTGTAGCTGTATAGGTAAACGATAAGCTATATATTTCAGAGCCATAGTAAAATAGAAATAAAATTCTCATTTTTATGGATGATGCCAGGGTAATGTCCTCAGTCTCGAAATGTTGTTTGAAGTATAAAACTTTTCTCACCTCAAAGGTTATCCATCAACTTCCACAAAAATGTGAACTTTATTCTTAGACATCAAATCTAGCTGCTAGAGCCCACTTACTATGCAGCTAAACCGCAAGTGATTAGAGATGCAAGTTTTTATTTGAATGATAATTTATAAAAATTAAACCAGAGATAAGAACATGAAAAACTTCCCCAACGATAACCTGACCTTTATCTTTACATCAGGTTTGGTGTTTTATCAATAATTAAATAACTGTTACTCTAGTTTGTGATAGAAGACACAGATTTTCATTGAGTGAACATACACTAATAATCAGTTTTAAAATTCTCAATTTATATTTGGTCCAATGTTGGAAATTTACCTGAAAGACAAGTGCAGGTAAACATCGTAGGCTGTTGGATCTAACCAACGGGAGAACATGGAGTTGTCCAACCTTACAATTTTTTTTTTATTCCTCGTTTTAATAATAATAAATAAAAATAATAATAATACCATATTTATATAGCACCCTTTTCATACATTTGTATGCTCAAAGGTGCTTTACAGTACATAAAACAATTAGATAAAACATTGAAGTAAAATGATATAGACATAAGATACAATACATATGCTAAATAAGTTTAAAACATCAGTTTCAGGGCATATTAAAGTAAAGATGATGAGATTTATTTATTTTAATTTTTTTTATTTATTTATTTTTTTTGGGGGGGGGGATGAATTAAAACTATATATAAAAAAAACCCTCCTCAACTTGATGGAGGCTAGTACTGAAAACCTGATGGAAAAAATGTGTTTTCAATGACTTCTTGAAGGCGCACAGTGATTTACAATCCCTCACATGTTCTGGAAGGGCATTCCACAGTTTCGGAGCTGTTGACATGAAGCACCGATCTTCGTACGTAACAATTCAAGTTCGACTCTTAGGAACTACTAGAGTGACCAATCGTTGTATAGACCGAAGATTTCGGGTAATTCTATATACTTCTAGTTATCGTTTGATATAAATTGGGCACTCATCATGTAAGGCCTTGTAAGTGTAAGTAGGTGTCTTAAGCTGTGCCCTATGCTGCACAGGCAACCAGTGTAGTTCTCGTAGTATTGGCGTGATGTGGTCATAATGAGGGGTCCTGGATATGAGACATGCGGCAGTGTTCTGAACTTGTTGGAGCTTGCTCAGAACTGTCTTTGATATACCAACCAGGAGAGCGTTACAGTAATCTAACCTTGAGGTAACTCGGGAGTTCACAAGTGATTTAGCTGCTTCTGTTGTTAAATATTTTCTGATGTGGCCTATTTGCCGCAACTCTGCATAGCAAGATCCACTAATAGAGTTCACTTGTAACTCCATATCCATCTTGGAGTCAAACATGACGCCAAGATTTTATGCTTTTTTTCTTTTTTTTCTTTTTTACAGAGTTTACAAAGACTTTATAAAAAATCGTTTATGAAACATATTTGCAATTATATGGATTTTTTTTTTTTTATCCAGGAGTAATTTTGCTGTTGAGGGAGATAAAATGGCAGTGCAGCCAGCAGTGGACAGAGTCATCAAGGATTTCCACTCTGCAAAGAAACCCATAGGGTAAAAATAATTGGGAGAACTGTGCCTTTAGGAACTTACACTTTGAGTGTGCAAAATACAGCAAAAATAAAATTCACAATTATTTTCAGAAATTAAGAAGAAATTCAGAAAAAGAACTAATGAATATGCTTTCATGATGCTTTTATTTTTCAGTTTGTGTTGCATTTCCCCAGTTTTAGCAGCCAAGACTATTCCAGGTTGTACTGTAACAGTGGGACAAGACACAGACACTGATGGGAAATGGCCGTACGCTGGCACTGCTGGAGCATGTCAAAGTATGGGTGCCAAGCATGTCAACAGAGATGTGGGCGTATCCTTCATTTCATACATTTTTTGGCTGCACTATGTCAGACTGCAAGTTAAAAAAAATACTACATTTTTATGCCCCCCCCCCCTTTTAAAAATGGGGACAATATGGTTTGCACCTGTTCATTGGTCAGTAGACCAAGTATAGCTTGCTCAATATCTTGAAAACCCTTTGCTTGACAAACACCAAACTTAGTGTAATGGTAGACAATGAAGAGTGGATGGCCCTTATTTTTTTGAGGTCACAAGATCAAGGGTCAAACTAAAAAAAAATAGTTATTTGGATTTTTGACAGGGTATATTATAGACTTGCATTCCCTGTCAAAGTTTATATTCTTCCGAGTCTGCCAAGAATACATATAACTAATATGTCCTACTGCAGAATGATCAATGTAGGAATCAGACAATCAAATGAATGGGGGGGGGGGGGGGGGGGAGGTCATGGAAAAAAAGAGAAAAAGTTGGAAGAAATCTTAATTTATTATTTATTTTAACATTTGCCAACTATTTAAAAAAAAACTTTTTTTACAACTGTATTTTTTAAAATTTCAACATTGTATTTAATGTGAGAAAGTTGTCAATTTAGGCCTGTAACATATTGGCCTAAACCTAAATGGTGCCTCAACAACTGTAAACTATGACATCACAGTAAACTTGTTTACAAACACACAGACATATGTTTTATCAATTGTCTGTCATTTTCATAAACTTGGGGTCAGTCTGGGGACATGCACTGTTATGCAATACTTACAGAATGTTTGTTTTATCTTTATTCCCATGAAAATTTTTTAGTCCAAAGGTCACAATGTGACCGTGATAGAAAGTCAGCAATGATCATGGTCTTGTAACAAGGAATCAGTATGCAAAATATGAAAGCCCTAGCTTTTAACATTTCAGGAGATTATATTGTTCTTAAACGTAGGTCAATATCCAAGGTCAAAGTTACAAGGTCAAAGCTTTGATTTTGTCACAATGAAACATGAAAGATTCAAATTGTGTGATCCTTATGGTGTACCATGTTTGAAGTCTACCCAGTGAAGGATTCTCAAAATTTTGAGCAGACAATATTTCCTTTATGAAGAAAAATTTGACCTTTGACCTTGTGATCTCAAAACCAATAATAATTTTCTATTTTCATTCAAAAGTTACAAGCAAGGTTCAAGTTTTGAAATTTGGGTCAAATTCCAAGGTCAATATCATGGTATGAAATGCAAGGTTTTGCCATAAGGAATCTATCAACAAAATATGAAAGCCCTACCTGAGACAGTTCAGGAGATATTGCCTGGGTTAACTTTTAAGTCTTAAAATTAGGTCAAACGTCAAGGTATCAAAACAAAGGTCTTGTCACAAGAAATGCACATATGAAATAATAATCTCTATATCCAATAAACAGGATGAAATCAATATGCCCCTCCTCTTCCCCCATCCCCCTCACCAAACTTTAGTATCTGGGCATAAAAAAAAAAAAACTTTGATCCACAGAAGTTTGATTTTGATATGATTTATTATGACCCTGCTACTCTTGAAAAGTTATTTCTGGTATATTCCCAAATAAAATCTTCATCTATTGTGGCTCCATCCTACCCCGGGGCTTCAGGTTATGATAGGTCCTCAGTACCCTCTGCTTGTCGTAAGAGGTGACTAAATGGGGTGGGGTGGTCCTTCAGATGAGACCGCAAAAACCGAGGTACCGTGTCACAGTAGGTGTTGAATGATAGAGATCCCTCCCTGCTCAAAAGGCCGTAAGCACCAAGCATAGGCCTAAATTTGGCAGCCTTTCATCAGCAATGGTGATATTTTAATATGAGTTAAAAATTCTTGACCAGGACATTGAACAATATACAACCAAACAACCTACCCCGGGGGCCCTGAATTAAGCCAACTTGAATTTGCACTACCTGAAAATGATTGCAAATTAATATGAATAAACATGGCCCTGCTGTTCTTGATAAGATTTTTAAGGATGTTTTCCTATATATTCTCATATAAAACTTCTATTATGGTGCCACTCTACCCCTGAGAGTTCTAATTTGGACAAACTTGAATTTGTATTACCTGGGGATGCTTACATATTCATATGATGAACCATGGCCTTGTATTCTTGAGAAGATTTTTTTTTCCTATTTACTTTGATACCCAATTGCGGCCCCACCCTACCTCCAGAAACCCTAATTTGAACAAACTTGAATCTACTCTTGTCAGAGAGCTTTCATGCAACTTTTCTGGCCCATGGTTCTTGAGAAGGTTTTTAAAATTGCACCCCCCCCCCCCCCCATTTTTGCCTTTTCTTGATTATCTTCCCTTTGAAAGGGGCAGGGCTCTTCATTTGAACAAATTCGATGATTTGTGCCAAGTTTGATTGAAATTAATCAGTGGTTCTGGTGAAAATGAAAATGTTAAAGTTTACAAACAAACAGACAGACAGCAGACAAAAGGTGATCAGAAAAGCTCACTTGAGCTAAAAATGTCTGTTTGTATTATGTGGATCTATATATTTAACAACGAAAGCATGGAGTAAATATAATCCATAATGCAAGCAATGTAGCCATCTATTCCTTGAACAAGAGACTTGTATTCTGTATGAAGCATCCAATCTTCAATTTTTGTAAGTTGCTTCTCTAGATTTCAATCAAGAATTGATATCCTTAACAGTTCATAGGAAGTAAATGTTGATTCTGACAACAAGATTGTAACTACCCCAGCCTTCATGTGCGAGACAGCTGTACACAAGGTGTTTGATGGAGTGGGCAAAATGGTGGAAGCCGTGTTGAAACTCTGCAAATCATGAACATCACACAAACTATGACACTGTTGATATTTTATCATCCTTGTTTGGATTGAGATTATTAAACCAGAAAAAATGTTTGTATTTTTCTTTTGTGTGCAACTGGAGAATATTGAAAGAGATTGAAGTTTCACCTTGTAAAAGCCTGATCTGCAGTCAGTTTTCTCAATATTTTTATGTACTCAGATTCATTGTTTGTCATCCAGGAATCGAGAAGACAAAGAAAGAATTATGCATTTTTGCTACATTACCCACACAGCACCACGATAATACTAGAACTCTGACCTAGGAGCCATGAATTTCAAAATTTTGATAAACACTTCAAAGGTCATCATGACAATGTACAGTTTTTTTCTCCTAGATATTTAGGACTAAAGATTTTTAAATATGCAAAAAAAATTCATATTTTAGTCCAGGTCCTTCTGGGAGAGGTACCACAAAATTTACATATTAGATGTATGACGGAAATAACAATGTGTAAAATCTTAAATCATCAGAGGAAATTCAGTCTACTGTATATCTTATTGAAGTCAGCAGTGTTTGTTAGTTCTACTAGTGCAAACTCATAGATGCTATAAATTGAGACACAGTATTTAATAAATCATTCATGGATACAGCTAATGTTTGCGTTGATGAATTTTCAAGATTCCTTGTGACCTTACCTTCACTCAAATAAAAACAGCAACACCCAAGTTAAAATGCATTTCAAAAAAATGTATCCGTTCTGTAGTTGTTACATACATATATGTCTCGATGCATTCAATAAATATATTGTAACTCAATGCATTCAATAAATATATTGTATCTCGACACATTCAATAAATGTATCGTATCTCAATGCGTCCAATAAATATATCGTATCTCAATGCGTCCAATAAATGTATCGAATCTCAATGCGCCCAATAAATATATCGTATCTCAATGCATCCAATAAATACATCGTATCTCAATGCGTCCAATAAATGTATCGTATCTCAATGCGTGCAATAAATATATCGTATCTCAATGCGTCCAATAAATATATCGTATCTCAATGTATCTAATAAACACATTAGAAAACTTCATCTTCCAAATATTGATATCTTTTATACTGCGGTTTCTTCTTCATTGATTACCATACTTCCGTTTAATTTCATGATTGCTTCAGACCACAAGAACATCAAGTAATCAACAAAATACAATTTTTGTCTATGATATAAAACCGAGACAATATTCTTAAAACTATGCATCACAGAAACTACTTTTAGATGTCCATGAATATGACCCCCAATTGACCTTGACTTATGGAACCCCAAATCAAAAGGGGTATTCCTCTCTTCATAACAAAGCTATATATGAAGTATAAAATCAGTCCAGCAAAATGACAGCCTCTTGAGAGTCTACAAATTCAGTGTTGCAAAAATGAACACAAGAACGGTTCCATTACTGTATATAGCCTTCTTGAAGGGATAACAATGAAATGCAATTTTTTTTTTCCCAAAGTGTGTCATTTAATTTTCCTGCAATGCTGGCATCCGTCATAATCAAAATGATGACAACAAAACCACATTTCATTGTTTACATAAATCACCTAGGTAATTCATGTGACCCTGAACATTGAAAGGAAAGGCAAACAATATTCTCTCCAAAAATTCAGAGTAATTTTATTTACATTTAAAATTAACATGCACAAGTTCCAATGCTCAAACTTTTAACAATGTGTACATATATACATCACACTGTCTTCAAAAAATGAGTCACTTTATTTTGCATGGATGTATTCAGGTTCAAAGACCTACAGATGCACATACAGAAACGTTGGTTGCGTGTTCCTGGTTATGAACACACTGGACGGACTGACCACTGACCCCACACTTCCTGGTAAGTGTGCCCTCCTGAATCGTTGCTTCGTGTTCTGTATTTTCAACGTCATGTCTAAAAACAAAACCAGAATGAAAGCATGGTTTACCGTATATACTTGCATTAGAGTCGTACCGTATGTTGGTGACCCTTTCTTAGGAGAATTTTTAAGGAATTTGACATTGACCCTTTTATGAGTCTGATTATTTTTTTTATCAGATTTTCTGTCAACTTAATAACTGTGTAAGTAAGAAAATTATTTTTCAGTTTTTGTCTTTGCAGCAGTGATTGGAATTATAATTACATTACATAAAACTTGGAAACTTAAATTCCCTAGCCATTGGTTCTCGCTGCCCAAGCTATCCATCTGGTAAAGCCCTTACAACTACAGACCACAGTATGCTCATTGTCAATGGAAGGAGTGCATGCAGTGTTATTGATACCCGTTATCTATTATTATAATTAAACTACAGAAATTAATTGTATCAATTATTTGATCATGCTTGTGACCCGTTTATATTGTTACGTGGCACAGCTATCAATATGGCGTCAAAGATAACAACTTTGGAGAAAAGCGCTTACACAATGAGAATTTTCATTTCTTACTGCTTTGTTCTTGCTCCCTAAATTGATTTAGCAATAATCTACCATCTACTGCACTTAAATTGAAGCCACTTATATTGTTCCTCCTGTTATATTGAAGTAAACATAACTCCCCAACATTATTCATATAGTTGAACATCTGCTATATTGAACTTTGAATATAATGAACAATTCACGTTAGCTCCCTGAATTTCAATATATCCAGAGTAGACTGTATGTTCAAATGCAGAATGCTATTGACATATGTTTTGGAAGTCTTGGTGTTCTAACCTCCAGACATGGTTTACAAGCTTTTGTTTACAGTCCTATGAAATGCATGTGCATTTGTTTTCACTGTAGATAAATACCGTGTTTACAAACATGATTTAGGAAGCCACGTTTTATGTGTGTCCTTTGTAAAAATACTTGTAATCCACTGAATTATTTCTTTAACAAAAAACTGTCAATTTCAATCAATCAAAAGTAGTGTCCATACCCCTTTAACTAAAATATCAAATAACAAATTAAAAATATTTTCATTAATAACATCACAGTGGTAAGTATTTTGTTATTTAAACTACATGTATCATCCTTGAAGATTGCTTCAGATTAAACTGACATTAACACTTTAATACATTTAAATGTCGAAAGTTGTGTAACAAAAACATTTACGGCAGTAGAATGCACACACATAGACTTTAGAGTTAAAATTTTTCTTCCAAAAGAAATGGACTTATATACATGTATATATGGTAGCCGTTTACCTCCAAATCTTAAATGCATATATTCAAAAAATGTGCTTGGGTGGACTTTTGTAAAATGGGACAAACCTTTGTAGTCAAAGACTTTGGACACTATTTGATCTTCATTTTCTTGCCACTGGTGCCAGAATTCACGGCCTCTCTGGTTGGAATTAATGGATCAGTGATATTGTACACCTTCACCAATTCCTGTCAAATACAGAAAGCAAATTTACGTAATGGGGTAACAAGGCACATTGTTAATGTTCTGTATCTCAAACCCGCTCATTACTGCATCGTTTACAAGTCGCAGACTGAAGTGATGAACAGCGAGTCAAGGCTTTAATTCCCAGTGTGGGACATGGGGACTCGTCTTCTGGATGTGACATTGTAAACAATCAAGACAAGCTGTCTCTGTGTCCAGATACAGACCTCAAAAGAACACTCTCTCTGAATCTGTTTAAAAAGCCCCCTATCTAAAGCTGTTTTAAAGAACCCTCTATCTTGCCCTGCTTTAAAGAACCCTCTATCTTACCCTGCTTTAAAGAACCCTCTATCTTACCCTGCTTTAAAGAACCCTCTATCTTACTCTGTTTTAAAGAACCCTCTATCTTACTCTGTTTTAGAGAACCCTCTATCTTACTGTGTTTAAAAGAACCCTCTAATAGTGACACTGAAGGAACTCTCTATCAGACTATAGACATGAACATCATATGAACATTTTCAGACTCTAGGCATAAACATCATATGAACATTTTCAGACTATAGGCATGAACCTCATATCAAATTTTTTTTTACACCTGTCTGTTTACTGTGTCTTACCTTCCACTCCAGTGTTATTATGGCAAAATAATCAACATGTTGATGGTGGCCATTGTTGGGAAGAAGAAGAAGAAGAAAAGAGAAATGCTGACCACAATCTGAAACTTACCATACATTGTCAAGGAGAAATATGGACCATGGCCCAAACCCAATACTGTCCACTCCAGAGAAGAAATGCTGACCAAAGCTCAAACCCAATACTGTCCACTCCAGCGTAGAAATGCTGATCATAGCTCAACCCAATACTGTCCACTCCAGAGTAGAAATGCTGACCAAAGCCCAAACCCAATACTGTCCACTCCAGAGAAGAAATGCTGACCAAAGCTCAAACCCAATACTGTCCACTCCAGAGTAGAAATGCTGATCATAGCTCAAACCTTACACTGTCCACTCCAGAGAAGAAATGCTGATCAAAGCTCAAACCCAATACTGTCCACTCCAGAGTAGAAATGCTGATCATAGCTCAAACCTTACACTGTCCACTCCAGAGAAGAAATGCTGATCAAAGCTCAAACCCAATACTGTCCACTCCAGAGTAGAAATGCTGATCATAGCTCAACCCAATACTGTCCACTCCAGAGTAGAAATGCTGATCATAGCTCAACCCAATACTGTCCACTTCAGAGTAGAAATGCTGATCATAGCTCAACCCAATACTGTCCACTCCAGAGTAGAAATGCTGACCAAAGCTCAACCCAATACTGTCCACTCCAGAGAAGAAATGCTGATCATAGCTCAAACCCTATACTGTCCACTCCAAAGTAGAAATGCTGATCATAGCTCAAACCCAATACTGTCCACTCCAGAGTAGAAATGCTGATCATAGCTCAAACCCAATACTGTCCACTTCAGAGTAGAAATGCTGACCACACAGACCAAACCCAATCTTACCTTCCACACTCTGCAATAAATGTTATCCACTGTCCAAACCCAATGTTACCTTCCACACCCAGCAATAAATGTTATCCACTGTCCACACCCAATCTTACCTTCCACTCCCAGCAATAAATATTATCCACTGTCCACACCCAATCTTACCTTCCACACCCAGCAATAAATGTTATCCACTGTCCACACCCAATCTTACCTTCCACACCCAGCAATAAATATTATCCACTGTCCACACCCAATCTTACCTTCCACTCCCAGCAATAAATATTATCCACTGTCCACACCCAATCTTACCTTCCACTCCCAGCAATAAATATTATCCACTGTCCACACCCAATCTTACCTTCCACCCAGCAATAAATTGTTTTGAACATATTTTATTGATTAAATCAAAAGGATTGGGAACAAGTTCTTACAACTTACTAGTCCCTCTCCTAAAATACAGTGTAAAATAGCAATAAATATTATCCACTGTCCAAATTCAATCTTACCTTCCACTCCAAAGGGGAAATGCTGACCACAGCTTGTTTGTGTGGCATTCTCTTTCTGACTTTCTCTTGTTCAGGATTTTTTATGGGCTCTGCAAGTATGCAAAGTGTACAGTGTAATATAGATACAGTGTAATATAGGTACAGTGTAATATAGATAGTGTAATACAGGTACAGTGTAATATAGGTACAGTGTAATATAGGTACAGTGTAATATGATACAGTGTAATATAGGTACAGTGTAATATAGATACACTGTACCTGTATTACACTGTATCTATATTACACTGTACCTATATTACACTGTATCATATTACACTGTACCTGTAATATTGGTACAGTGTAATATAGGTACAGTGTAATATGGTACAGTGTAAAAAAAAGAACTTTATATAAACCACTACACACTATCCACATCCTACTAAAATGTTGATATTCAGTACAGCCTGGTTCTTGTACAATATTTACATCAATTTACAAAGCTGAGAAATATAATATGCATACCAATTAATGGCAATTTTTCATCATCCAACAAGATCTGTGCTAGCCCATCCTTAAAATGAAAATCAATCAAATTAATTGTACAATGTTTAATGTTCTATGGCTAAATGTTGTAAGGTCTCTTTTTCACTTAACAAGTATGCAGTCTTGAAAATACAGAAAAATCTGTCATAAATGTTTTTTTCTTCTGATATTCATCATAAACTGTGACTACATTTAACATAAATCACACATATTATGTAATATTCCACATCTCTATGACAACCTACAGTCAGGACTTTAGCAGTTACTCCATATCCACAGATTTGATATTCACGATATATCATTATGTAGCAATTACAGAGCATGTGTTAAACATTGTGTAATTACACAATACATCAGAGATAAAATGTACATAAATTTACATCCCAAAAATGAAGTTACACACTCACATGCATGGATGCAGGCACAAACACCACACACACTTAAAATACATGTATGGAGGATTGTAGAGAAGTACTGTAAATTGATCATTAAAACACTAACCCTAACAAGAAAAGATGTGTAGAAAATGTTCTCCACAGTCTGGCTGAAAGAATCGGGGTGCAGTACAAACTCAAAGTAGCAAATAGGATTACCTGTAATATTGAATACACATATACAGCAATTAGAATTACCTATTGTATAAAAATACAAACCACAAACAGAGTTACTATATAGAACTAAAAGTACAACTAGAAAATAGGGTTACTTATCATATAAAATACATATTGCAAACATTGTTATTTGAGTATAAAATATATATATATATATATATATATATATATATATATATATATATATATATATATATATATAGCAAATAAGGTTATAATCCACAGCCTATTCCCTATTCCCATCAACACTCACAGTCTGTCTCTGTAGTCAATCATACACTTACAGTCTGTCTCTGTAGTCAGTCATACACTTACAGTCTGTCTCTGTAGTCAATCATACACATACAGTCTGTCTCTGTAGTCAGTCATACACTTACAGTCTGTCTCTGTAGTCAATCATACACTAACAGTCTGTCTCTGTAGTCAATCATACACTTACAGTCTGTCTCTGTAGTCAATCATACACTTACAGTCTGTCTCTGTAGTCAATCATACACTTACAGTCCGTCTCTGTAGTCAATCATACACTTACAGTCTGTCTCTGTAGTCAATCATACACTTACAGTCTGTCTCTGTAGTCAATCATACACTTACAGTCTGTCTCTGTAGTCAATCATACACTTACAGTCTGTCTCTGTAGTCAATCATACACTTACAGTCTGTCTCTGTAGTCAGTCATACACTTACAGTCTGTCTCTGTAGTCAATCATACACTTACAGTCTGTCTCTGTAGTCAATCATACACTTACAGTCTGTCTCTGTAGTCAATCATACACTTACAGTCTGTCTCTGTATACAGCTTCTGTAGTAAATCATACAACTTCTCCACTTCAGCAGTCGTGGCTTCATTCTTTTCTGTGTCTTCAAATGACTTCATCTGTACAAATAATGAACATCAATGTAATACAACTACTATACATTGATTTTGAAAGTACTTATCAGTATATATAATATAATGGACTTAGAAGCCACAAAGGCATACCATCTTTAGATGACTTACTGTATGCGTACTTATTTTAGCACATTTAATAGTTAGTGCAGTCAGAGTTGATGCACTGTGTGGTGTGATCATGATTTAGAGCTTCCTCTTTGTATGAGAATGGATAGATAGAGATTTTCATATTTTAGCACCAAAAGAAATTAGCATTCTTGTTTCACCACTAAAATTTAAATCCCACTAAAATAAGTACACGTACAGTACCTGGCTTCAGATACTGGCTGCTTTAGATTTAACTACTGGTTTATATTCAGCTATTGACTAATTAAGATTCTGCCACTAACTCCTCATTCATGGCTTGTTGAGATTCTGCTAGATTCCTCATTCATCTAATGGCTTGTTGAGATTCTGCTAGATTCCTCATTCAGCTGCTGTCCTGTTGAGAATCTGTTACTGCCCTGTTGAGAATCTGCTACTGCCCTGTTGAGATTCTGCTACTGCCCTGTTGATATTCTGCTACTGCCCTGTTGAGAATCTACTACTGCCCTGTTGAGATTCTGCTACTGACTGGATAAGATTCCTCATTTGGCTAATGACCTTTTAAGATTCAACTACTGACCTGTTGAGAATCTGCTCCTGACCTGTTTAGATTCTGCTACTGACCTGTTTAGGAACTGTAGCTTTGTCACTCAGAGCCTCTTTTTCATTTTTCTTTGCATCAGGTGCACGTCTAGTCTTTTTCACAGGCTCTCCTTTCTCAAAAGATCCCGCCCTAAAATTTAAATCATAATACTAATTCAACAACAATCAAGGATTGCATGCAATTATTTACAAGACCAACTGAGCAATTCTGAGCAAAATTGACTTATCCAACAGTTTTAAAACGTCATAATGAAAAAAAGGCGACATGAATATTTCCATAATTGTAAAGAAAAACATCATCATTACTGATTATCAGTTATCATCATTACTGATTACCAGTTATCATCATTACTGATTACCAGTTATCATCATTACTGATTACCAGTTAGTTGTCATCTTTGACTGACTGCAATATCTTAACAACAGTCAATTCGGCTCTAAAATTTTGAGGGATAGTTCTATATAGTTCATACTTTAGCACTACATTACACCAGGGCCCTTTTTTCCCCTCAGAACAGCTGAAATAATCCCCTGGCTGGGATAACTGGCATAGAGTCAATGTCAGTTTCATGCCCTACCAAGCCATCATTTAGCACTTTGATGTATAAAGAATCAATGTTAAAGGATTATATATTACGGCACTTCAATTTTACTTTGAGAGATCTCAAATTTCTCAAAAGTGGCAGTTTGAGAGAATGAGGGGAAATTGCTTATTCATTAAGGGGAAAAAAAATTCCGGACTGGGAGAATACAGATCGAAGTTCAAATCACCAAAAATCACCTGAATACAAAAAAATATTATAGTTTCATCAAACCTTGACAAGAATCAAGGTTAATATGTATATGAGTGGAGAAGAGGTCATTACATGAAATGAAAAGCTGGTGACTTCATGAAAAATTTCTGTGAAGCCATTCCCAAATTGACCCATCCCTGTCTGGATATTGCGACATCATGTGACTGTCGAGGCTGATTCTCACTGATGAAAGATATCTGAAAAGAAATGAAATGTATTAGTGAAACGTGAATGTTTTCGTTGATGGTATTGCCTGTGTCATCCAAATCCAATTACATCATGTACATTTGAATGGCCCTCATCAAATGTGTCTCACTTTGGATTACAAAGATTTAGCTTCTGTTCAAGTTTTTATTAAATAGGTCAAAGATATGATTTGAGGGGGGGAGGGAGGGGGATTGGGGAGTAGGTGGGGGATGTTGATCATATTAGTTTTAATAAATCCTTCAAAAATATAATTCCTGTAATCAATAATTCAAAAGTTATAAACAATTAAAACACCTTGCCATTATTAAACAGGACCTTTTATTCCATAGATATTTAAAATAATAATGATGAAAAAAAAATCATTTCTTTTTAATATGAATTATAACTCTATACTTCAAAGTACACTATTTCCCACTTCATAATGTTAACCTAAATAATTCATACTTACCAATTTTTCAGCATATTCAATAGGTTCAAACTTCAGGAAATCAGTCTTTAAATTCCCAGCTTTCATTCTACCACAGTTGGAAATCATAAGAATCACAGCAGAATCTAATGCACCCTCTCTTGGCATCCGCACTGAAAGTAATAAAAATTTCACTTTGTTTATAGTCTCTGTTGTCAAGCAGCCCTACTAAACCCTAGAGGGCTTTAGAGAACTCAGGGGATTTTTAATTATTACAGGCATATGGACTCTTTGACTACATTCATTATTGATGATCTAGTACAAAACAAACTAGCATATCCATCCATTATCCATTTTATTCACTTAATTAAGAGATATGTTTGTCACTCTTTAACTTCTGTAATCGTCTATATTCAAAAATAAAATTGGGGTCTGCCCAACACCAAAGTTTATCAAGGTGCTAATTTTTTATATGTTCAAATTAAACAAATTTGAAAAATAATTCTAGTAAACATGAATTACCATGGAACTTTAAGTTCCTTATATTGATTAGATCGGGATCAGATTACAGAATTTGATGAGTGGCAAAGATAAAATGACTAAAAAGAGTTATAGGTGGATGAAAATTTATTAGTTTCATTAATATGTGTATTGTTATCAATAATCAATGTACTCAATAGTTTATATGCTTGTAAACATTAAAATCCCCAGGGTTCTCTAAGTTGTCCAGCAGGACCCATTGTCATTTCCTTGTAGTGAAACACTGTAAAAATAATGTACTAACCATTTTTATTCAGGTCATTTGCTTTCTGTAGAGCCTCAGTTAAGTCCGAGGATTCTGGGTTTATCATCTCCTGCTTCTGATCTACAAAACACAATATTAACATACCTATGTAATCATACTGCTGTATAAGTAGTCTAGAGTAGAACTAAATCATGTAATTAGGTTACTATACTTATAATACCCTGTAATATCAGAATAGGTATTTTGTTTCAACTTTTTTCGTTCTCTAATCAGCTTTACCACTTTGCATCTTACATCTTAAGACATATGACTAAAATGAAAACAGACTTGTACCACAAGAAAAGGTGAAGATAACGAACAGTGATTATCTCATAGCTCCTATAAGGAATACAAAATTAAGAGTTCAGCAAACACGGACCCCTGGATATACTAAAGGTGGGATCAGGTGTCTAGGAGGAGTAAGCATCCCCTATTGACCTGTCACATCTGCCTTGAGCCCTATATCTTTAACAGGTTATCCGTACTTAGGATCAATGTGTAAAGAGCGGCCTAACAATCGAGATGAAACATTTTACAATGACAAGTTGTATTGGCAAACTATATCGTTATAACTACCACACAATTTGCGAAATGCTGATTTTAAACGAGACTGCACTTGATCCTTAAAAGACTCCCAATTCATTCACTTTATGTTGAGAGTGTGCTTACCGACAAGCCTTTCCACGAGCTTCTGTTGAAAATGCGCTTACCGACAAGCTTTTCCATGAGCTTCTGTTGAAAATGCGCTTACCGACAAGCCTTTCTATGAGCTTCTGTTGAAAATGCGCTTACCGACAAGCCTTTCCATGAGCTTCCGATACCCCTGTCTGACTTGTAGTCTCTCCTCTTTGTTTTGATTCTGCAGAAAATCAGCACCAGAAGCTGAGACACCAGTCTCGTCTGAATCTGAATCTGCTCCATGTGAAGATCTTGCACTGTTTGTGTTACCGTTAGTTTTCTTCTTAACACCCGCCATTTTTCTTCACG